>QXTE01001005.1:2774-41149 GCA_003942145.1 Platysternon megacephalum
TGGGAGGGGGAGGGGCTGTGAGGGGGAGGGTCCATGGGGGTGTCAGTGTGAGGGGGAGGGGCTGTGAGGTGTCTCTGGGAAGGGGAGGGGCTGTGAGGAGGAAGGTTATGGACTTTTAGGGCACTGCAGAGCCCAGCATGGAGCTGATGCCCCGACAGGGTCCCTGGGAGTCACAAAGGGGTGATGTGAGGTTACTGCCCCGTCCGGCCTGGGGTGGGGCAGGGTGCCCCGGAACAGCCCTGTGGGGGGGCTCAGCCCTGGGGGGACTCACTGGCTGTGGAAAAGCACTTCCAGGAACTGAGATTCCCAGCGGCAGGCAAGTGTCGGACAGAAGAAGGATCATTGGGGGAAGGGCTGGGTACCAAACTGAAGAGAGCTCTATGGGAAGGCAGGGAGATGACTATAAACAGTGGATGAGAATGGGATTTGAACCGAGGGTTGCAGAGCGCAATATAATAACAATCCATCACCTTAACCACTCAGCCACCTCATCTGAGCTGTTTTGTTTCATTTAACACTTCCCAGAGTCAGTGCTGCTGGGAACCTTTTTGCCAGGACAGGGAAGGCCAGGACGGGAAGGTTTGGCTTTTAAAAAACGTTCTCTGTGGCATGTACAAGACTAAATGCAATGAACAAAACCGAAAAGACCCCCCTGGGGGGCGCAGAGACCGGGTTTGCTGTTCACAGTCTGTATTTCAGCAATTTCCACCGTTAGTATCCAGGTTCGTTTGTCAGCCTGAGAGAGAATTTGGGGTTTCACCTTTTGATACTCTTATCTCTGATCCGAACACGTGTGAACGAAGACACGGTGTGTGTTGCTTCTCCCTAGCCAGATGGGTTTGTTCGTACAACGCGAACAGGTAAGAGCAGTCACAGTGTTACTGCCTCAACCCCTATCTCAAGGCAAGGTCAAGCTACCAGTCGGGCGGGACAGAGGGGAATTGGGGCGGGGGAAGGTATAAAACACTAAAAGGCCAAAGAAATGCCTGTCCCTGACCATAGCAAAACCTCACCCTTCCCATGGGGTACAAAAGAGGTGGGACAAAGACCCACAATATACAAGGGAGGGGAAATCAATCGCTTGTCAAAGTCCCTGTGTGTAGAGGAATCCTGTATGTCCTGGTGCCCTCGTGTGCCCATTTCCTTTCCCTCCTTTCAGAGAAATGTTTTGATGTTTTGCACAGAATAGACCCAGGAGCGGGAGCTGCCTCCATGTACCACACACCCAGAGAAGGTGACAGACAAACACCCTTAAGACCAGGCAGCCGTCCCTGTTAAAACCATCTCTCTTCTTCAGCTCAGTGAAAGCCTGAATCGTTCCGTATCCCGGCAGACGAACCCTTCTGTAGGTAGCGGGAATAAACACAAACATTTACTTTAAAAGGAGCTAAGGTTTGTCATTCTGGTCATTTATCTTTGTTTCCCTTCTCTGAGGGGAGAGGTGGGGTTGGTGACACCTCACCCTGGGATGTAGCAGCTCCCTCCCCAGTCACTGTGGGAACCTTTCTGTGCTCAGAGCTGACAGGTTGCTGCCTGTCCACCCATCCTGCTCATTAGCTGTGCCAGAATGAATCATTTTGCTAGTACACGTGGCACCTGGGAGAGCTGCTGTTTCCAGATGCATTGGTGGTATAGTGGTGAGCATAGCTGCCTTCCAAGCAGTTGACCCGGGTTCGATTCCCGGCCAATGCAGAGATGTGTTTTTGCCGTGTCTGGAATTGGTTTAATGTCAGTCCCATTGGGTGATAATCACATTCCCAAATCCCAGCAGGTCATTAAACACACAGCAGAGGATGGGACTGTGTAGTGAGCTGTAAGAAGCATCCTTGTGTCATTGGAGAAAGCCAGAAACCAGGGCAATGTGCATCTGTAGCGCCTTGTCTTGTCTGCACCATGCCCAGGGGAGAAAGTCCACATGTAAAGATTTGTGACAGTTTTTGCTGCTACAGATTTTTTGCGTTCCAGTAATGATGTCATACTGCCTCTAGCTAAATCCAGGGTACGCCCACATCTGGAATACTGCGTGCAGATGTGGTCGCCCCATCTCAAATATATATATATTGGAATTGGAAAAGGTTCAGAAAAGGGCAACAAAACTGATTAGGGGTATGGAACAGCTGCCGTATGAGGAGAGATTAATAAGACTGGTGTGACGGGTTCGGTCACAGACACCCCCTTGGGACTGTCACCTGATGTGCTGAAATTACCTCTGAGCCCGTTTTCCCTGCCAGCTTGGGACTTCCAGAACCCTGCCTTGCTGAGCCAGACACACTAGCCTGCTGCAACACAGACCCAGGGTCTGAACCATGCCCCAAAGCTACAGACTTAACTGAAAACGGGACATTTCTCATACCACAAACCCCCTCCCACAATGACTCCCAATATCC
Organism: Platysternon megacephalum; assembly: GCA_003942145.1. Lineage (NCBI taxonomy): Eukaryota > Metazoa > Chordata > Testudines > Platysternidae > Platysternon > Platysternon megacephalum. Next base: position 5,162 of record QXTE01001005.1, read on the forward strand.
ATAAAGCTCCACAGGGTCACACACTCGGCCACCTCCTTTATGCTCTTCTGTCCTCCTGGGTAGACCTGGCTAAAGACAAGTTTATTTGTTACATATAATTTTGGCAGCGGATAGAAACATTCATTTTTAAGCCGTTTTCTATTTTGATCTGTTTAAATGTTCACAGTTTTGCACAATTGTGGGTTTCGAGCATTTTCAGCTTTTCTCTAGGGCAACGCTCACAGGCGGAGGGCAGCAATTCAGGGTTGGTCAGACCATCGTTATGTCATGAGAGACGCTGACAGGCAAAAAAAAAGTGGACGCTTGAGACCCTTCGAACACAATTGGTCCTGTGCTGTTGACAAAGTGAATCTTTTTTTAAAATCAAACTTTTCAGTTCTCAGCGGCCTTTTCCCTCCTTCACCTCTCTTGCCCATTTGGACGATTAGCAACGGAAATATTTTCCCGATCAGTTGGTGTGTGTACAATGAAAGCGACGTTTCCTGAAAAAACAATCACACCTTTTCAAACCAACTCAGACGCTGTCTTAGCCTCCACCTTTCCCAGAGTCTGGCTCCATGGGAGGCTAACCCCCCTCCCCATGTGCCCCTCTCCCTCCCTCTCCCCCACAGGAGCCCAAAGCACACCCACCACGGCCCCCCAGTGCCAGATGGCCAGGGGTGGGGGTGGTGAGGCCCCAGCCCCTGTATGCTGGAGCCTCAGCGCCCACAGCCCCTGGGCAGCGCGGCCACAGCCCCACCGGCCCTGGAGCGCCCCTAGCCCCGGGCGGCCCCCAGTCCTGGTGCTCGGGCGGCCGGCCCCGGAGTCCCTGCAGGAGGGAAGCTGGCCTGGGGGCGGGGCCATGGTAGGCTGTTTGGGGAGGCACAGCCTCCCCTTGCCTATGATACCCACTGCCCATGTCTGGCTCCCTCAATAACCTGTGTTCCTGCCTCAGTTTACCCCGAGCTGCGCTCCAACAGCTGGGTGTTAGGTTGAGGGGCACATTCGCTCAGGGGGCTGGGTCCATCTCTCAGTCCCCAGCAGCCCTGTTCTGGCCGGGACAGTCCTGGGTCCCGGGGAGCTGCCTCTGTCCTGGGCCCTGAGGCTGAGCAGGGGGGGGTCACTGCAGTTCCTCGTTTCTCGCTCGTTTGCAGAGACTTCGGCTCCCTGCTCCCCCGGCTGGGGCCTGCGGCTCAGACCCAGCAGGAAGGTGTCAGGAGCTTTGAGTGAGGAGGGGGCAGGGACCAGCTTTAAAAGCCAGCGGGAAGCTCCCTCCCCGGCCGGGGGGCAGAGAGGGAAGTGCCGCATTGGGGAAAAGCCACCGAAGACCAGAGAGTACCGGGTGGTGGCATTGAGGGGGGGCAGCCCCGAGAGTAGGGAGGGGAGCAGCATCCGAGGGAGAGCATCCCCCCAATCCATGGAGCCGTCAGCAGCTCCAACAGCACCGGGGGAAAGGCCGGGTGTCGGAGACGAGCTGCGGGGTTAAAGGCAAGGGCTGGGGACAGGGCTCTGCTGGGCTGCTCCGTCGGCTAATGGGTTCAAAGGGGGGCTGAGGGTTGAGCATCCAGGGGCTGAGGGGGATTTGGGGGGGATCATAGGGAGGGTTTGTGGGACAGGATGGTCATTGGGGCCTGGTGTTCGGAGGAACGGAGCTGTGAGGGGAGGGGGTTTGCAGGAGCAAAGGGGGGGGTTGGGAGAAGGGAATCATTGGGGATCTATGGGGTAGTTCAAGCTGCAGCCAGGAGAGGGGGGTAAGGGCTGAGCTGCCCCCCACCAGGCCCCTGGTCCCACTAGTGGGGTGCAGTTTGGGGGGGAGGATACAGGTGGCTCCCCCAGCGAGGCGCACCCTGATCCCAGCTGGTGAAAGGTGGGGGGCACAGAGACATTCCCCACCTTGGCAATCCAGACAGTCCCTTTCCCTGGCGTATCCTAGAAGGGGGCAGGGGAGAGAAACATCCCCCCACAGACACACACTAGGGGCAATTCTTCCTTGGCCGATTCGGCCCCCTGCACGGCCCTGCCCCGGGCAGCTGGAGCTGGGGGGTGCCTGGCACCTGGACAAGCCCCGGCCGCGCTTTGCCCGTTGTTCCCTTGGCGCGGGAGAACGAGCTGGAGCGTTTCCCGTGCCTGGGTCTGCCCAAAGGAAATGGCCAGTGGCCCTGCAGGCTCAGGGCTGGGACAAGTCGCCTCGAGAACTGACCCAAGCCTGCGGCTCGTGCGGCAAAGGGAGCGTTTGCTATTGAACCGGTTGAGGCCTGGCTCCCACTCCCTTACCCAGAGCCCGGCCTGACCTCGAGGAGGCCCCTATGTGGCAGTGGCCTCGTCACCCCGACAAGGCTGGGCCCAGGATCCCCCCAATCGTGTCATAGGGCAGGGGCGAGGGTGTCCCCACCCCAGGGTGCTCTCTCCGCTCTGGACCCACTGGTCATTGCACACAGCCCAAAGCAAATACGATTTATTAACCAGCCACCAATTAAAAAAAAAAATAAGGAAAAAATGGGAAAGGTGAAAGGAAAACCCGTCACCCCGCTCTGTGGCCTGGGGACGTCACAACCAGCGTCTCTGGAGGGCAAAGGGCAGTTCACAGTCTGTCCCTCACCCGTCCTGCCCAGGCCCTGGCTGCGCTGCAGGGATGCCGCGGGTCGGACGTGGCTTCAGGCTCTGGGGAGTAGGTCCCTTCTTCCCAGCGTCAGCCCCCGCGTTGGGGCTATGAGCCCCTCCATGTCTGGCCTGCAGGGCCTCTTGCCTGGGGGTGTCTCCCTGCACCGGGCCCTCTGTCCAGGGTCCCCCTCGCTCGCCCCAGCTGCTCCCCACACCCAGCTCCGGACAGCTCCTGCCCCAGCTCCAGCTCCACTCGGCTTCAGGGCTGATAGACTCATAGAATATCAGGGTTGGAAGGGACCTCAGGAGGTATCTAGTCCAACCCCCTGCTCAAAGCAGGACCTAATCCCAACTAAATCATCCCAGCCAGGGCTTTGTCAAGCCTGACCGTAAAAACCTCTAAGGAAGGAGATTCCACCACCTCCCTAGGTAACCCATTCCAGTGCTTCACCACCCTCCTAGTGACATAGTGTTTCCTAATATCCAACCTAGACCTTCCCCACTGCAACTTGAGACCATTACTCCTTGTTCTGTCATCTGGTACCACTGAGAACAGCCGAGCTCCATCCTCTTTGGAACCCCCTTTCAGGTAGTTGAAAGCAGCTATCAGATCCCCCCTCATTCTTCTCTTCTGCAGACTAAATAATCCCAGTTCCCTCAGCCTCTACTCATAAGTCATATGCTCCAGCCCCCTAATCATTTTTGTTGCCCTCCGCTGGACTCTTTCCAATTTTTCCACATCCTTCTTGTACTGTGGGGCCCAAAACTGGACACAGTACTCCAGGTGAGGCCTCACCAATGTCGAATAGAGGGGAACGATCACGTCCCTCGATCTGCTGGCAATGCCCCTACTTATACAGCCCAAAATGCCGTTAGCCTTCTTGGCAACAAGGGCACACTGTTGACTCATATCCAGCTTCTCGTCCACCGTAACCCCTAGGTCCTTTTCTGCAGAACTGCTGCCTAGCCACTCGGTCCCTAGTCTGTAACAGTGCATGGGATTCTTCCGTCCTAAGTGCAGGACTCTGCACTTGTCCTTGTTGAACCTCATCAGGTTTCTTTTGGCCCAATCCTCTAATTTGTCTAGGTCCCTCTGTATCCTATCCCTACCCTCCAGCGTATCTACCACTCCTCCCAGTTTAGTGTCATCTGCAAATTTGCTGAGAGTGCAGTCCACGCCATCCTCCAGATCATTAATGAAGATATTGAACAAAACCGGCCCCAGGACCGACCCTTGGGGCACTCCGCTTGAAACCGGCTGCCAACTAGACATGGAGCCGTTGATCACTACCCGTTGAGCCCGACGATCTAGCCAGCTTTCTATCCACCATATAGTCCATTCATCCAGATGTTGCTGCTCTGGCTCCAGCCCCCTGGGCTGCTCCTCTGGCCCTGGCTGCCGCAGCTCACATGCAGGACGGGACCTCCCACCCCCGGCCTCCTGACTCCCTCGTTGGCCTGCCCGCCCTGTCAATCAGACTGACCGGGAGCGTTGGCCTCTCCCCATTGACTCTTGGGGACTGTCAGTCTCCGGGTCCTGATTTCCCATCGACCCTTCCCCTTCCTATTGGTACTGGGAACTAGCCCACCAAACACCCCCTCGCTGAGTTTTAGTAAAGGGCCAACAGTCCCCTTACACTATCAATGGCGGAAAGAGGAAAATGTCACGTTAATTCCCACTGGGCGTGTTTCTGCCCCTTTCCCAGGTGTGTACTGCCGAGCCCACCAGCTGTGAGAGACCAAAGCCAGGGGAGAGGTTTCCATGGAGCAAGGCTGGGCTGGCCCAGGCCCGTCAGTGGGAATTAAACCAACCCCGGCCTGGGCCGGCTCGTGCGAAGCAGAGGAGCAGGCTCACTGATGAGGTTTGTTGTTTTGTGAAGGTTTTTGTGTGTGTGGGGGGGGGGACAGGGCCTGTCACTGAACTGAAGAGGGTCGTATGGGAAGGAGACTAAAAGCACCCGATGAGGATGGGATTCGAACCCATGCGTGCAGAGCACAATGGATTAGCAGTCCATCGCCTTAACCACTCGGCCACCTCATCTGAGCTGATGGCTTGGTTTTAACACTTCCGAAAGTCAGTGCTGCTGGGAAATGTTTTGCCAGCTCACCGGCTGGCCAGGACGGGAAAGTTTGGCTATTCAAAAAAGTTCTTGGTGCTATTGTCGAAGTCGACGTGCAATGAACAAACACCCCCCCCAGAATACCCCTTGTCTGCGCAGAGACGGGTTCGCTGTTCAAAGTCTGTATTTCAGAAATGGCCACATCTGCCAATGTCCAACATCCGCATTTCTAAGGGGGAGATGGACGTGGAACAAGTAAACGGCCGGTGCCCAGCGCGCCGACAGAGGTGTGGTGGGAATTCAGAACCACTGGAGACTTGTTTGGGAAATTTGCCTTTACTGGGAAAATTTGTCTCTGTTCTGAGGTCACTGCAGGGTGGCTGTTTTGAGGAATGATTACTGCACTTTTTTTACAAGATAAACTAATAGCTAAATTTTATATCATTAGTTTTTTTTCAGAGTCACTGCTTCCCAGGATAGACATAAGAACATAAGAATGGCCATACTGGGTCAGACCAAAGGTCCATCCAGCCCAGTATCCTGTCTACCGACAGTGGCCAATGCCAGGTGCCCCAGAGGGAATGAACCTAACAGGTAATGATCAAGTGATCTCTCCCCTGCCATCCATCTCCACCCTCTGACAAACAGAGGTGAGGGACACCATTCCTGGCTAATAGCCATTAATGGACTTAACCTCCATGAATCTATCCAGTTCTCTTTTAAACGCTGTTATCATCCTAACCTTCACAACCTCCTCAGGTAAGGAGTTCCACAAGTTGACTGTGCGCTGCGTGAAGAAGAACTTCCTTTTATTTGTTTTAAACCTGCTGCCCATTCATTTCATTTGGTGGCCCCTAGTTCTTATATTATGGGAACAAGTAAATAACTTTTCCTTATTCACTTCCTCCACACCACTCATGATTTTATAGACCTCTATCTTATCCCCCCCTTAGTCTCCTCTTTTCCAAGATGAAAAGTCCTAGTCTCTATAATCTCTCCTCATATGGGACCCGTTCCAAACCCCTAATCATTTTAGTTGCCCTTCTCTGAACCTTTTCTAATGCCAGTATATATTTTTTGAGATGAGGAGACCACATCTGTACGCAGTATTCAAGATGTGGGTGTACCATGGATTTATAGAAGGGCAATAAGATATTCTTCGTCTTATTCTCTATCCCTTTTTTTTTTTTTTTTTTTAAGGAAACACTATTTCACTAGGAGGGTAGTGAAGCACTGGAATGGATTACCTAGGGAGGTGGTGGAATCTCCTTCCTTAGAGGTGTTTAAGGCCTGGCTTGACAAAGCCCTGGCTGGGATGATTTAGTTGGAGTAGGTCCCGCTTTGAGCAGGGGGTTGGACTAGATGACCTCCTGAGGTCCCTTCCAACCCTGAGATTCTATGATTCTATGATTTAATCACAGAAAGATCTGGACCGAGAGGGAAGGAGACAGCTCCTTTTACAGCAAATGTTTGTTCCTTGCTGCTCTGGCCCAGAGGGTTGATGCTGCTGATTCCGGCTGTCACTGAACTGAAGAAGGGAGAGGATTTTTTTGGCAGGGTCGGACGCCTCGTCTTAAGGGCATTTATCGGTTCCCTTCTAGTGGGTGTGTGGTACATGCCGGCGGCCCCCGCGCCTGGGTCTGTCCTGAGGAAATAAAGTTGCTGTGCAAAATACCGAAACTTGTAACAAAAATGGCGTGAAAGAAAAGGGCGAAACGCTGAGCAACGAAACACAGCCCGATTCTTCGGTGAGCCTTGATCCTGGACAGCCATTAAACTTTACTCCCTTCTCATTAAAATGCTGTTTCTTTCTACGGTAGGAAAACATAGGAGACAAGAATTTCAGTTACTCTTGCAACTTGATGGATGAAGTAGTTGATATTATAAAAAAACAACCTGTAAATCATTCGTCTACACTTGACTGATGGCTCGTTTCCTCAGTTCAGTTCCAACTGCTCTTCTCTGACAGTTAGGAAGTTTTTCCTCATGTCCAACCTAAATCTCCCTTTCTGCAATTTAAACCCATTGCTTCTTGTCCCAGCTGCAGCGGTTAAGTATCCGGGGGTAGCCCTGTTAGTCTGTATCCACAAAAACAACAAGGAGTCTGGTGGCACCTTAGAGACGAACAGATTTATTTGGGCATAAGCTTTCATGCATCAGGAGGAGGGATAGCTCAGTGGTTTGAGCATTGGCCTCCTAAACCCAGGGTTGTGAGTTTAATCCTTGAGGGGGCCGATTAGGGGCAAAATCAGTACTTGGTCCTGCTACTGAAGGCAGGGGGCTCAACTCCATGACCTTTCAGGGTCCCTTCCAGCTCTATGAGGTAGGTATATCTCCATCTGAAGAAGAGGGTTTTTTACCCATGAAAGCTTAGGCCCAAATAAATCTGTTAGTCTTTAAGGTGCCACTGGATTCTTCGATGTCTCAGAGGTTAAGAAGAACAATTTTTTCCCTCCTCCTTGTAACAACCTTTTATGTACTTGAAAACTGTGATCATGTCCCCTCTCAGTCTTCTCTTTTCCCGACTAAACAAACCCAGTTTTTTCAATCTTCCCTCATAGGTTTTCTAGACCTTTAAGCATTTTTGTTGCTCTTCTCTGGACTTTCTCCAATTTGTCCACATCTTTCCTGAAATGTGGCGCCCAGAACTGGACAAACTGCTCCAGTTGAGGCCTAATCAGCGTGGAGTAGAGCAGAAGAATTACTTCTCGTGTCTTGCTTACAACACTCCTGCTAATACATCCCAGAAGGATGTTTGCTTTTTTTGCAATGGTGTTACACTGTTGACTCATATTTAGCTTGTGATCCACTATGACCCCCAGATCCCTTTCCGCAGTCCTCCTTCCTAGGCAGTCATTTCCCATTGTGTATGTGTGTAACTGATTGTTGTATACCCCAGAAGTCCCAGGTTCTACCCCGCCCGCCGACAACCGGCGTCTGTCGGTGATGCCTGTGTGCACTCGACTCCTAGGAGTGCTTGTGTCGATTGCAGGCTCAGGGTAACGGCTCCTGAACGCCAGTAACAGTGGACAGAAGCCAGGCCGCGTCTGCTCTGCGTCGACTTCATTACACCGACCGTGGCTGCAGGCCGCTCGAGGAGGAGGAGGAATTGCTTAATCCGCCCAGCGAGGCACCTGCCACGGCGTGTAGCCTGGGCCTGAGAAAAGGTTCCCGGTTTCAGACTTTTCTAAATGGAGCTGCGGGACCAGGCAGAGAAAAGAGTCTGATTTCTACACCGCTCCCCTTTCTCCATCCAACACGCGCACGCCGGTTTCTAAAACGCTGAACTCTTTCTTCTCCTTCAGACAGTTAAACCCTAGTGGGCAACGCCCTGAGCAGAAAACCCCACTAAGACTCTGCTCATGGCTTGTCTGGGAAGCCGAGCTGCCCGTCCCAAGCCAGCCCTCGCTCGGCAGAGGGGCCGGTAGGATAACATTAGAGGGAGGGGATCCGCTGTCAGTTTATGGGGTTACCCAGGAAGGCCGGGCCCTGGCATGAAGGAAATCCTCACGTGAGCTCCTCTGGGAGAAGTACGATCCAAGCATGGTGGGCAGTGGGTGGAAAAATCGCTGCTCCCCTCTGCCTGGGGCTGCAGGGTTAAGGTTGCTAATGAATTGCTGCAGCTTCTGACCTGGAATCATTCCCCAGCCCGTTAGTGCTGAGGAAATAAATAGGGTGAAAAGATTTAAATGTCACGAAAGGCTACAAGCTGCCCTTCCACTGACCTCCCCTGCCCCAGTCACTGTTCTAGGGTGACCAGATGTCCCAATTTGATAGGGACAGTCCCGATTTTGCGGTCTTTTTCTTATATAGGCTCCTATTACCCCCCCACCCTCTGTCCTGATTTTTCACACTTGCGGTCTGGTCACCCTACCCTGTTCTGATCTCTCCTCCTGAACAGAAAGAGAGCTGATTTTCCACAGGGCATTAGACAGACCAAATGCTGGTGACAGAAATACCAGGAAACTCTGGAAATAAAACAAACAGCCATGTAGAGATGACAATGAAAAGGTCGCAACAAGACTGGGAGTGGATGGGTCGTTACAAAACCGAAACCTAATTTCCCTGATACTAATTTCCCCCAACTGTTCCTCACACCTTCTTGTCAACTGTCTGAAATGGGCCACTCTCATTACCACTTCAAAAGTGAGTTTTCCTCCCTTGGTATCCTGCTGTTAAGTGAATTGTCTCGTTAGACTGCCCTCACACTTGGTAAGGCAACTCCCATCTTTTCATGTACACCTCTACCCCGATATAACACGAATTCGGATATAACGCGGTAAAGCAGCGCTCCGGGGGGGGGGGGGGGGGCGGCGCACCCCGGCAGATCAAAGCAAGTTTGATATAACGCGGTTTCACCTATAACGCGGTAAGATTTTTGGGCTCCCGCAGACAGCGTTATATCGGGGTAGACTCCTGTATGTTGCACTCCATGCATCCGATGAAGTGGGGTTTAGCCCACGAAAGCTTATCCCCAAATAAATGTGTTAGTCCAGGGGGTCGGCAACCTATGGGACACGTGCCGAAGGCGGCACGCGAGCTGATTTTCAGTGGCCCTCACACTGCCCGGGTCCTGGCCACCGGTCCGGGGGGCTCTGCATTTTAATTTAATTTTAAATGAAGCTTCTTAAACATTTAAAAAACCTTCTTTACTTTACATACAACAATAGTTTAGTTCTATATTATAGACTTCTAGAAAGAGACCTTCTGAAAACGTTAACATGTGTGCCTGGCAGGAGAAACCTTAAATTAGCGTGAATAAATGCAGGCACACCACTTCTGAAAGGTTGCCGACCCCTGTGTTAGTCTCTAGGGTGCCACAAGGACTTTTCATTGTGCGTGTGACTGAACTAAATCAAACCAGGGCGACCAGGCAGCAAATGAGAGAAATCAGGACAGGGGGTGGGGGGGTAATAGGAGCCTGTATAAGAAAAAGACCCCCAAAATCGGGACTGTTCCTATAAAATTGGGACGTCTGGTCGCCCTAAATCCAAACCATCGGTGGCCCGCTCGGCTCCAGCCCAGGAGCCATGCAGCAGGAAATGGGAGCCGGGAGCCCCTTTGCCCCCCTAATTCCTCCTTCTGCCCCCCTCAACCTCCCCCGGCTCTGCCCTGCCTCTCTCTGGGGCCGGGGGGCCAGGGCCGGGCTCCGGCAGACCCCAGCCAGCGCTGCCGCCCGGCTCGCTTTGCCCAGACACAGGAAGGGGCTGGAGGAAGGAGGCGGAGAACAGAGCCCAGAGCCCGGACCGGACGCTGCTGCTCCCCCCATAGGGGCCGTGCTGGGGGGGGGGACCGGCATTAACCCCTCCCTGCCCGGCCGGGGGGGGCTTTCCCCCGCTGGGACCCGCCCCCCGGGCCCCCCCCGCACCAGCCCCGGGCCGCAGGTAATGGGCAGAGACCGTGGGAAAGTGCTGGGGGTGGGCAGCGAAACCCCCCTTTGCCTGTCGGGGGGGGGGGGGAACAAATGGGGACAGAGGCCGGGCCCCAGTGGGGTTCCCCTGGGTGTGTCTGGGGGTGCGGGGGCCGGGAATGGAGGGGGGGGGACCTGGCTCTGGGCAAGCAGGAGATCGCGGGGGGGGGGGGCGGGAAGGGGGGGATGAGCTGGGGGGGACGACACAGACAGTGTGAACGGGGGGGGGGGGGGCCCTGGGGCGGGGGGGGGGGGGGGGGGAAGGGAGGGATGAGCTGGGGGGGACGACACAGACAGTGTGAACGGGGGGGGGACTGGCTCTGGGCAGGCAGGAGATCGCGGGGGGGGGGGGCGGGAAGGGAGGGATGAGCTGGGGGGGACGACACAGACAGTGTGAACGGGGGGGGGGACTGGCTCTGGGCAGGCAGGAGATGGGGGGGCAGGGGGGTTTCTCTCTGGTTTTGTCACTTCAGTCTCCGAGACTGAATAATTTCCCCTGAATTCTTCCCCCTTTTCTCTATCAAATATGGGGATAAAATCCATGTAGATCTCCCCCCCCCCCGATACACACACACACACATAGATCCCCCCCGATACACACACACACACATAGATCCCCCCCGATACACACACACACACACACACACATAGATCCCCCCCGACACACACACACACACACACACATAGATCCCCCCGACACACACACACACATAGATCCCCCCCGATACACACACACACATAGATCCCCCCCCCCCCCCCCCCCCCCGACACACACTCACACACACTTTTCTCTCCAGTGATTGTCCATGTCTCTGTTGTCCTCGGAGTTTGCCCCATTTTCTAAGTCTCAAAGGCCAGTTTAAAAATCTCCTCAGTTTGGGGATATTTCCCCCCACCCGTTTTACCTGCAGCCAATTGTCCTTTTTTTTTTTTTTTTTTTTAAAGTTGTTGTGTGCTTAGACTCGTCCCCTAGATGGGTCGGCGGCTGTAGGGGGCCCGGAGCCTGGGAGAGCCCGGAGATGCGGCTGGCTCTGGGGTGGGGACGGGGCGGCCAGTCTCCGCCAGCAACAGGGCCTGGAAGGGGCAGAGCAGTGGAAGGAAGGAGCAAGTCAGTGTCACCAGCGGCCAGCCCCCTGCCCATTTCCTGCTGCTTCCCCTTCCCGATCCACTCCACCCTTGCTCTCCTAAAACAACTCCCAAAGGGATCCCCGCTGCCCACGGGAGTGGTGGTGGTGGAGGAGGAGAACCATCCCTGTCTGTGTGTTTATTGACCGTTCATGTACGGACTGTCTCACTTTTCCCTCCTCCTGTTGAATCTCCCTCTGATCTTGGTGGTTTTTCTCTTATATTTCCAAATACTTCGTTTTGGACCCGTTTTCTTTCCAATTCTTAAAGATTGACCGTATAGAAACCTACCATCACCACCCCCCATAAAATTTGCCCCATCTTCTCTCTAGTTATCTATGACTAATTGAATAGGCCCAAAGATTCTTCCCTTTCTCTCTAATTATAAAATGTTAACATCAAATAGCCTCAGATTTTGTTTGTCTCAGATTCTGGACTATTGATCAAAAATGCTTCCATGTGCTGCCCCTTTTTTCTAAATATAAAATATTCATAAGTATTTCACTCAAATGTTACCTCTGCCTAGTATCAATTATTGATACATTTTCCCATTTTTTTCTCTACTTTGTGAAAATTGATGGCAAAATCCTAAAATTTCGCCCTTCTCTCGTTAATTAGTGAACACTGGTATCAAATCTCAGATTTTGCCATTTTCTATAGTTACCAAATATTGACTGAAAATCCTCCCCATGGAGGTGTCCCCCATGTGTTGCAATCCCGTTTGGAGGGAACCTGTTTCCCCAAATCATTCTCCAGATTGGAAGTTGGGGGGGGGGGTTAGATTCCCCCAGGGATCAACTTTCCCCTCTGATTTGAGAATCATTTGTCTCACCCTTTATAGCCATTACATTTTTTTACTGGTGAAAGTGACTTACCCATATTTAAAACACAACAGAGCCAGAGGCCTCCCCTCGTTTGAGAGAACGGGGTCTTCCCGCCGCTAACCAGACAGTTGGCTGGACTCTTTTCTTTTCCCCTGGTGGCACAAGATGAGGCGTTCGCTCTCCTTGGGGCAAACAACTCAGTTAGTTGTAGGACAGTTTGGAGAAATCATGAGTTGTCTTGTATGACCGGGTGGATTGTGATGGCCGGGGGCAGGGCTTGGCAGTCCTGGGGCTTCCTTCCCGTTTATGTTTCATGTCCCAGAGAGCTCATGCTTGAGGGTCTCAGCCGGCCATGTGCAGAGTCAAGAAAGGATTTTCCTCCCTCTCCAGTATATTCTGGATTTTTTTTTTCTCTGGTGGCGCCTTCTGGCCTTAAACTCTGTGACTTTGTGACTATGAACAGAAGTATCCCAACCCCCATGGCGAATGGGCTCCAGGAGAGGTTGCTTTCCCCAGCACTGAGATGCAGCCACCTCTGGGCTGGTCCTTGATGGTCATTATTAGCCCATGACAAGGCATTAAAATTCCTTAATATTTGGGCTCCTCCGCTGTCCTGTTAAAGAAGCATCACCCAGGTTCTCCCCCGGCCTGTGTCAACGACTGACAGGGGGTGGCGGTAAAGTTTTATCCTTTAATCAAATACTGCTCTGCGCTCACCCCAGATGGTGCTTCTCACCCCCCTTCCAAACTGCAGCAACTTGCGGGTGTGGATGGAAAAGTGTTCCCCAGAGTTCTTGTTGTGGATATGGGGAGTGAGGGAGGCGGGAAGGGGGTCACCCCGAGTGATTCGTTTAAAAGGATTCTGGCCTCATCCCTCCTGAGCCGTGTTTCTGGTCTCACTGAAAGACGTGTTGATCCAGAGTCACTGAAAGGAGGAACAAGGAGTGACTCCAGATTAACATGGGGGCAAATGAGATCAGCAGCTGTCCCTGTGGGGAAGTGGGTTCATTAGCTGCTGTCACCAGGATATTGGGGTTGAGTTTCCTGGGTCAAAAGCTGCTGCTCCTCTAACAGGGTCTGCACTGGGGATTGACCTTAATTAAAGCTTCCTCTGAGCCCAGCGGAGGTGGGGAATTTCTCCAGCTGGAACTAGCTCTGTAAAGCAGCCCTTGGTTCAACCAACACCAACTCCTGAGCCAGACACTCCGGGCAATTGAGAGAGACTTCATTGCAGACAGCCATGAAAGTCACTCTCTGCACAGACAGCCCCTCCTCATCCCTCATCTCTCCACCTGTTAGCAATTACAGGAGCCGATCCAGCCATGGGCGAGCGAATGATCCGGGAATGGGACTGTCCCAGCCCGAAGGCGAGGGAGAGGGGGCAGGGGCAAGGAGACAGAAGGGTGAAGAAGAGAGAGAGACTGAATGGGGCAGTGGAAGGCCTAAATCGGAAAAGATTCCCAGATCCTAACCTGCCCAGACACACTGAATGCAGCATCCCTGGGCAGATTCACTTTCCTGTGAACCAGCCGAGGAGCAGAGAGGGGAAAAGCCAGTTCCTGCCTCTGCCTGCCCCTGTACCGCTCGGGGAGCGTGCTGCCCTGGGGACAGTGCCAGGGGAATCCCCCAAAGGGACTCCCGTGATTGTGCTCTGTTATAGCATTTGGTTCAGAGACTTTTTTGTTACTGGGAGGGTTTATACATGTCTGAGGGTTTAGTCCTGGGGGGAGGAGTCAGGTGTGTGTTGTAACAAAGTCAGCCAGGGATTTCCCAGGATGGATTCATAGAAACGTCGGGCTGGAAAGGACCTCAAGCGGTCATCAGGTCCTGCGCTGAGACAGGACCAGGTAAAGCTAAACCATCCCTGACAGGCATTCGTCCAACCTGCTCTTAAAAACTTCCAGTGGTGGGGATTCCACAGCCTCCCTTGTTAGCCTATTCCCGAACCTAAATATCCGGACAGCAAGACAGCTTTTCCTAATGTCCAGCCTCAATCTCCCTTGCTGCAGAGTAAGCCAATCAATTCTTGCCCTACNTTGGCTACTAGGTGAGCGATGGATGTGAAGACGCCTGCCCCCCTCTCTCTGATGGGAGGGGTGACGGGCTCTCGCTTTCTCCCCTCACCCTGATGCCTCCTGGATGCTCTGAGCGGGGTGAGGATGGAGCTCCCATGTGATTGGCTCCTTTCCCCCGTGAATAGTGGGGCTGTGAGTGGGGCAGCAGGTACTGAGTGTGGGACTCTTGCTCTTTCAGGGGCCGGTGACTTTCGAGGAGGTGGCTGTGTATTTCAGCAGGGAAGAGGGGGCTCTGCCGGACCCCGCTCAGAGAGCCCTCTACAGAGACGTCATGCAGGAGAACTATGAGACTGTGACCTCGCTGGGTAAGGATTCCCGTCCCCTCGGTTCTTAGAAGGGGGAAATGCAGAGTTAAGGTTCACGTCACCCCCACAATGTAACCTTAACTCTGCCCTGTTTCAGCAACAGCCCAACACGGGAGGATGCGGGCAGTGGAAGGGAGAGAGTCGGAGAGGTGGGAGGGGATGGGACAAAAATCTTCTGTGAGCTGGGAGGGCTGGGGGCTGGGGCAAGGGGGATTCTCCAGAGCAGGGGCTCTAGGAAGGTGGTTTGCTATGCAGGGCTGAGAGCAATGGGAAGGTCTGGGTCTGGCCAGGTTGGTGGTGGTGACGGAAGTAAAGGGAGGTGGGTGCCGGGTAGCGGATGCTCCAGGAAGTGGGGGTGTGGGAGGGAAGGAAGGGGACACTTTTTGGCTGGAGCTGTTGGGAGTCAGGAGCAAGGGACAGCGGGAGTGACGGGTAGAACGTGGTTGGGGAACAGGAGATCTGGGGGAAGGGGTAGCCAGATGGGCTGCGGGCAATGGGGGGGTGGGGGGAGAAAACACAAGGTGCGGGTGTGATCCTAGCACCCCTGTATTCACCTGCACACGACTGCAATCACGTTTGTACAAAATATGCCCGTGAGGTATCACGTGGAAGCTGACAACACGCTGGTTGTTAATGTCACTGTAAAATGCGTGTGCTAACCTTAGACGTGACATTCTGAATTTCCTCTGTGTGCTGTCACGAGAACATGGTTTAACACAAAGACAGCCTCGCCTAGGGAACGGTGACACTCAGGTGCGTCCTAGGGAACGGAATGGGGGTCTGCCTCAGTTTACCGAAAGCTTCAAGTTAGACCAGCAGGGGTTCTCCTGAGCCTGAACTCAGGAGACCAAGAACTAACAAGGCTCCTGCACCCAGAGAGACGCAGGGACACCTGGGAAGAGGGGAGGGTGGGAGGAAGGTTTGGGGGGGAGGGGGGAAGCTGTGGGCGATCCCAGCCCATTCACACACAATTCCTGCCCAGACCCCACTGAAGTTAGAGCCTGTGCTTCACTCTTCTTCCAGTCCAGTTTCATGTTAGTTTACTTACTTTTAAAATATTCATATTCTCACTCCTCCCCTCCCGGCACTGCTCAATACCTACTCCCCTTCCCCCCGCCCCCCCCATACACACACGTCGTCCCTATCCATTTGGACCCCCGTTTGTCATTCCCGAGTCATAACATTCTTCCCAGTCACAAAGCGATCCCTTCCCTGGCCGAAACGTGCACTTTCTTGATGATGTCGTAGGTCGGTAGTGAAACACCTGCAGATTCGTCTTCCCCTTCTGCGGCAGCCACAATCTCTCTTCCCGGCAGGCGCCTGGGATCTTTGAACCAGCCCCTACCGAGGTCACGTGGCGCAAGTTGTATTTTTCGCATTCTCCCGTTCCAGAGGAACTCGTCTTTTGGCTCGTGAATTGCAGCATCTAAATCCCCAGCCTTCTCCACAAAGCGGGGGATTTTCATACTCCCTCCAGCTACTCCGGAATGGCTAAATAACCTCATTCATTAACACATACTTTCCTGACACCTACATACCCCTTGGCATACAGCACTCAGCGACTTCTTATTCCTCACCACTCTGAACCCCGCCAGCTCATGCTCAGCCGTCCCAGCTTCCCGAGGACTCTCTCGCTGTCTGTTCCAGGGAGACTTCCCCTCTGGCTGGACTCTTCCCTTTCCGGGACATGGAGTTACCTGCTCTGTCCTTCGGGAGCGCCTTTGATGAGACATGTCTGGCTCTGTGTGTTTGTGTTCCCCGCAGAAATGTGGCTCATTAGCAGAGTGGGCAGCACATTTGAGCAGCCGCGGAGCGGGCCGCAGGAGGTTACTGCTTTAAAATGGGCTCGGGTTAAAATAAAGGAACGTTCCTTGTGAGAAATGTCATAGCACCAGAGGGTTAGACGGGACCACCAGGGTCACCTAGTCTGACCCCTTGCCAGGATGCAGGATGTGTTGTATCTAAACCATCCTGAGTGTCTGGATGGAGAATCTTGCCCACATGCTCGGGGTTCAGCTGATCGCCATATTTGGGGTCGGGAAGGAATTTTCCTGCAGGGTAGATTGGCAGAGGCCCTGGAGGTTTTTCGCCTTCCTCCGCATGGGGTAGGGGTCGCTTGCTAGAGGATTATCTGCTGCTTGAAGTCGTTAAATCAAGATTTGGGGACTTCAACAGCTGAGTCAAGGGTGAGAGTTATTTCAGGAGTGGGTGGGTCAACTTTAGTGGCCTGCATCATGCAGGAGGTCAGACTAGATGATCATAATGGTCCCTTCTGATCTTAAGTTCTATGATTCTATGATCCCAGACAGATGCTAACCAGCCTCCTTTGGAAAAGCTCCCGTGAAAGAACTTCCAGGACCTCCCTAGACAGTCTGTGCCATCGTCCTGCTGTTCTCACGGTTAGGAAGTCTTTCCTGAGATTTAATCTAGATCTCCTGTGCTGTTGTTTGAACCCATTGCTGCTTCTCCTGTCCTCTGTGACGAGAGAGAACAACTTTTCTCCATCTTTGTTATAGCAGCCTTTCAAGTATTTGAAGACCGCTATCATATCCTCCCTGAATCTCCTCTTTTCCAAACTAAACATACCCAGTTCCTTCAGCCTTTGCTCACATGGCTGCGTGCCATCCCTTTCAACATCTTTGTCGCTCGCGTCTGGATCCTTTCCAGTTTCTCTACATCTTTCTATACAGCGGTGACCAAAATTGGACATGTTACTCCAGCTGAGGCCTGGCCAGGTAGAGCGGTACTATCACCTCCCATGACTTGCATGCTGTGCTGCTGTTAGTGCAACCTAAAACTGCATTTGCTTTTTTTGCATTACTCACTCATGTTGCGGTTGTGATCCACCACAACTCCCAGGTCCTTCTCAGCAGTGCTGCTGACAAGCCAGTTGTCCTCCCAGTCTGTATTTGTGCATTTGGTTTTTTTCCCCTAAGTGTAGCGCATTACATTTGTCTTTGCTGAATTTCATTTTGTTGGCTATAGCCCAGTTCTCCAATTTATCCAGATCCCCCTGAATTTTAGCTCCATCCTCCAAAGTGTTGGCAACTCGCCCCCAGCGTTGTGTCATCTGCAAACCTGATCAGTCTGCTCTGTATTCCTACATCCAGGTAACTGATAAAGATGTTAAACAACCCCAAACAGATCCCTGTGGAACCCCACTTGGGACCTCCCTCCAATCTGACATCATTCCATTAATAGCTACTCTTCGTATGCGGTTCTTTAACCATTTACGTATGCACTTAATGGTAGTTCCACCGAACCCACATTTCTCCAGCTTTCTTATCAGAACGTCATGTGGGACTGTGTTAGAAACCTTGCTGAAGTCCGGGTATATTATGTCCACCGCATTCCCCCTATGCACCAGTTACCCTGTCAGAGAAGGAAATCAAGCTGGTTTGGCAGGATTTGTTCTTAGTAAATCCGTGATGGCTGCTAGTGATCACCACTTCATCCTCCAGGTATCTGCAAATTGAATGTTTTGTACGTTGCTCTAGCAGCTTCCCAGGTATCAAAGTCAGGCTGACCGGTCTGTAGTTCCCCGGCTCCTCCTTTCCCCCCTTTTTAAAGACGGGCACCACGTTAGCCCTTCTCCAGTCTTCCGGGACCTCTCCTGTTATCCATGAGTTTGCAAATATTATTGCCAGTGGCTCTGAGATTTCTTCAGCTAATTCCTTCAGCACCCCAGGGTGAATAGCATCAGCACCCTCCTAGTACGAATTCATTCAAATTGGTCGGAGAATCTCTGACATGTTCTTTGCCTATCCCGATCTGCATCCCTTCCCCTTTATTGTCTGTGGTAACTTTGCTAGTCGTCCGGTCACGTGGTCTTTTTTGTGAGACGACTGAAGCAAAGTTGGCCCTGAGCTGCTCTGCCTTCCTCTCATCTCCCATTACCAGCCCACCTTCTCCGTCGAGCAGCGGACCCCCACCGTCCCCGATCGAGCTTTTTTGTCTGATACATTTGAAGAAGCCGTTGTCTCTAACATTGCTTGCCAGGTGTAACGCATTCTTTGGCTTGGCTTTCCTGATTTCCGTCCCTACACGCTCGGGCTAGTCCCATGTAGACTTCCTTGGTGATATGCGCCTCCTTCCCTGGCCTGAATGTATCCCCTTTTGGGTTTTAGAGAGCTAAAAATCTCCTTGTGCAGCCACACTGGCCTCCTGTGGCTCTTCTTATCTTTCCTCTGCGTCGGAATAGCTTGCTGTTGAGCCCCTAATGCAGGGGTCGGCAACCTTTCAGAAGTGGTGTGCCGAGTCTTCATTTATTCACTCTGATTTAAGGTTTCGCGTGCTGGTAATACATTTTAATGTTTTTAGAAGGTCTCTTTCTATAAGTCTATAATATAGAACTAAACTATTGTTGTATATAAAGTAAATAAGGTTTTTAAAATGTTTAAGAAGCTTCATTTAAAATTAAATTAAAATGCAGAGCCCCCCGGACCGGTGGCCAGGACCCGGGCAGTGTGAGTGCCACTGAAAATCAGCTTGCGTGCCGAAGGCGGCACGCGTGCCATAGGTTGCCTACCCCTGCTCTAATGTTACATCTTTTAAGAACTATCAGCCTCCTTCAACTCCTTTTCCCCTGGTCTTTCCCCAGGGCCTTGCCTGCTGTGTCTCTGACTCGGTCGAAATCTGCCTTTCTGAAGTCCGGTGTCCTTGATTTGCGCTGGTCTCGTGTCCTCCTTTCCGTAGGATCTTGAATTCTGTCAGATCATGACCCCTTCCTCCCAAGTTCCCAACCACCTTCACACTTGCAGCTAATTCATCCCTGTGGGTCAAAACCAGATCCAGTTGTTTCCTGAATCAGAAAGTTGTCCCGTACACACACACACACTAAAAATTTGCAGGACGAATTATGAATTCACCTGTTTTCTTTCCCTTGAGCGGGGCTTCCAGTTTCCAAAACTGATGTGATCACCCCAGCTAGAATGAGGGGAAGAGCCTTGGGTCCCACAGCTCCAAATCATAGAATATCAGGGTTGGAAGGAACCTCAAGAGGTATCTAGTCCAATCCCCTGCTCAAAGCAGGACCAATCCCCAACTTAATCATCCCAGCCAGGGCTTTGTCAAGCCTGACCTTAAAAACCTCTAAGGAAGGAGATTCCACCATCTCCCTAGGTAACCCATTCCAGTGCTTCACCACCCTCCTAGTGAAATAGTTTTTCCTAATATCCAACCTAGACCTCCCCCACTGCAACTTGAGACCATTACTCCTTGTTCTGTCATCTTCTATCACTGAGAACAGTCTAGATCCATCCTCTTTGGAACCCCCTTTCAGGTAGTTGAAAGCAGCTGTCAAATCCCCCCTCATTCTTCTCTTCTGCAGACTAAACAATCCCAGTTCCCTCAGCCTCTCCTCATAACTCATGTGCTCCAGCCTCCTAATCATTTTTGTTGCCCTCCGCTGGAATCCAGAAGAAAGAGAGTTCATTAAAGTTGACTACATGGGTGAGGAATCGTTCATCCAAGTCAAAAACTGTTGGTGTCTGAAGGAAACTGTTGGGATTCCCTACAAAGACCTTGTGAGCTCTCAACATTCAGGATTGCCCCCAGCAGGTGATGGATCCTCAGGGCAATGGCTCCCTCCTGATCTCTCTTCCCACTGAGTATTTTGATGGGTTATGGAGGCAGAATTGATCCCTCCTCTCTCCCCTATGGGGAAGTGTTTGGGGAATTCAGTTCCTGATTTCTTTCCCGTGTCTCCAGATGTTACTTGGGTTTGTTCTCCCCTTTTCCGTTCCTGTTTCTGAGGTTTCTGTCTCTTTCCCCACTAGGTGTTGGGATGGAGAGTGAGAACGAGAAGCAGAATCCTCAGGAGGAAGATGCTGAGCCAGTGGAAACACAGGGGGTATCATTGCGAAAATCCAAAGGGAAGGTGCCCGTGAGTCATGACCAGGGAAATGCCTGTGAGAAACAGCTTAGACCAGAGAGGCAGAAGGGAAACAAGCCAGGGAAGAGAGTGGGTAAATCCATCAGTTGTTGGGAAACGCACAAAGACCTCAATGAAACCCCAGCCCAGCCGAGAATCCTCACGGAAGAGAGAAAAAACACATGTACTGAGTGTGGGAAAAACTTCAGTAACCGCTCAGGCCTTATTAACCATGAGAGAATCCACACAGGGGAGAGACCCTATGAATGCCGTGAGTGCGGGAAAAACTTCCCTCGGAGCTCAGCCCTTATCATACATCAGAGAATGCACACGGGAGAGCGACCCTACGAATGCTGTGAGTGCGGGAAAACCTTCAGTAACCACTCAGACCTTATTCGACATCAGAGGACTCACACAGGTGAGCGGCCCTATGAATGCAGCGAGTGTCGGAAAACCTTCAGTTACCGCTTAGCCCTTATTGAACATCAGCGAATCCACACGGGGGAAAGACCCTATGAATGCAGTGAGTGCGGGAAAACCTTCAGTTACCGCTCAGATCTTATTAGACATCAGAAAACCCACACCGGAGAGAGACCTTACGAATGCTGTGAGTGCGGGAAAAACTTCACTGACAGATCAGCCCTTATTAATCATCAGAGAATTCACGTGGGAGAGAGACCCTACGCATGTTGCGAGTGCGGGAAAAGCTTCAGTTACCGCTCAGACCTCACTACGCATCAGAGAACCCACACCGGAGAGCGACCCTATGAATGCAGCGAGTGCGGGAAAACCTTCAGGCAGAGCTCACACCGCATTCGACATCAGAAAATCCACACGGGGGAGAGACCCTATAAATGCTGTGAGTGCGGGAAAACCTTTGCTGACACTTCAGTCCTTATTGCGCATCAGAGGATCCACACGGGGGAGAGACCCTATAAATGTTGCGAGTGCGGGAAAACCTTTGCTGACAGCTCCGCCCTTATTAGACATCAGAGAATCCATACGGAGGAGAGACCCTATAGATGCACTGACTGTGGGAAAGGCTTCCATCAGAGCTCAACCCTAACTAGCCATCAGAGAATCTGCAAGGGTGATAAACACCATGAAAACATTGTCTAGGGCCGACAAAATATATATTTTTTTTCCTAATTCCCACCTAGTGGCTGTTGGCACCATGTGATTCACTGTGGGCCTTCAGCTATCCCAGGTGATTTACCTGCTTTTGCCTTTTGCAGTTCAACCTTTGGGGTTAATCCCATGGTCCTTTCTTTCAGCCCCTTTTTCCTAAGAGGAAGCCCCTTCGTTTTCAGTTGAAACCGAATTTTAACCGAAAAAAACCCTGGGTTCTACAAAAAGTATTATTCATTTTTTATTTTTTCCCAATTTTCACCCTACTTTTGTAGCATTCAGATGTATAAAATATAACTTGTTTTATTAGGAAAATACAAGACATGGTATGAGCTAGCCCAGGGGTCGGCAACCTTTCAGAAGTGGGGTGCCGAGTCTTCATTTATTCACTCTCATTTATGGTTTCGTGTGCCAGTCATACATTTTAACGTTTTTAGAAGGTCTCTTTCTATAAGTCTATATTATATAACTAAACTATTGTTGTATGTAAAGTAAATAAGGTTTTTAAAATGTTTAAGAAGCTTCATTTAAAATTAAATTAAAATGCAGAGCCCCCCGGACCGGTGGCCAGGACCCGGGCAGTGTGAGTGCCACTGAAAATCAGCTCGTGTGCCGCCTTCGGCACCCGTGCCGCAGGTTGCCGACCCCTGAGCTAGATGTATTCCGATAATACGAGTCTGTGTGTATGCGCAAAGCTGCCTGTTGAAGGAAAGCTCTGTATTCGTCTAGGAGATACACACAATAAATCAACAGGCGCTCACAAGCTCTGACGGGCGTGCGCATCTGACCGTACTGATGAGTCTCACGCCCATCGCGTACACACGTCAAGCTGTTAGCAGATGGCGGTTTAAAGATCTGACACACTAAAATTGGAAGAAAATGGAAAATCGGCCTCAGAATACTTGTTTCAGGACACAAGTACGTATTCAAATGTTTTAAAAAAAACAAAAGCAGGAGAAAAGGATGAAGTTGCGTGTATGTGCTCCAGATGGTGTGGCCCAATTATTACATGTAAATATTTATAGGCTACTACTTCTGAGTCTCCAACAGTAACCTGCTTATTCAAATGACAAGTTTTATTTGGGGACTAGAGATATATTATTGTCTTAAACTCAGAGGTGGCATTATGTTTTGAGCTCTGTTTTAGTTCTGCAGCAAACCACCCTGAATTCCATTCATCAAAGCGTTAATCTACTGAATACTTTCCCCCCCTGTCCTTCTGTCCACCAAAATAAACTCCAGTATTTACCCAGTAAAATTATTAATAGTTTTTTCCACCGATTTTCACCTTTTTTGTTGTTGTTGTTGTAGTAATAAACACTGATAAATTCCCGGGAAAATTAAATAAAATCAAACCCGAAAACAAAGGCCCCTACCTGTGAGTCATCCCCTCAATCCCAGGTGGGAGACAGAGGGGTAATCTTGACTAGCTACACCGAGTTAAAATCTACCTGGGCCTCATCTCCACTCTGCTTTTCCATGGCGTTAGCTAGCTCGAGTTAGCTGTCCTCATGTCAAAACACAACTCTTCTTGCAGTGAAGAGAGAGCCCCATATATTGTGCCCAGGATTACGTAGCACATTTCCTCATGACCTGACCTAACCTCCATCATTTTTCCTAGTCTAAGTAAACAGACCTGGTGCACGTATTTCTACTCTTCCTCCCACTGCAAAGCAGTCGCTAGCGTCAGCACGTTCCCCCTTTTGGGGAAGAATTGTCTCATTCCCAGTTGTTCTCACGTTGCCCTGTTGGTTGCTAAACAGTTGTTATTTTTAGTTCCATTTTCCTCATTTAAAATAGATTTAAGCAGGGGCAGAGGCATGTAAAACATGTCATTTCAGCCTCTCTTAACACCAGAGGGAAATGGGATGAATCAGAGGAATTCCCTCCTTCCCTACCATCCCAGCAGTGTTACCTTCTGTATGAGCCGTGCAGAGTTTATCTTCTTCACATGCTGCTTGCCCACCTCCCAAAGTGTTCCCAGGTCTCTGTGCTTGGGAATGGTGCTTTGATTTCTTTGATCCCGAATCCGACTCTTAGGCCTGGAGATGAAAGTGTCACAGACTTTAAAGGGCAATTTGAATTGACCTCAGACAAAGTGTGATCATGCAGAGTTTAAATCCCCGTTTCCATTTCATGGCCACTGCTGGGCTTTTCCCCTCCGGAGTTGGGATTGTTTGCAGACGGGAACATTGGTATGATGCTGCTGAAACTTTTGTAAATAGCTTGACCCAATCATAATGAGCCAGTGCTGAGTGAAGAAAGTTTGAACAGATCAGAGGAGAATGTGCTGAGAGAATCTGTTGTCCTGATTCTGAGTCATCAGATGTAACCAGCTCTGGAATTTTACTTAATATGAAACTGAAAATGTTGTATCCCTCTCTGAGATGTGGGTTTTTCTCTCTTTACCAAAGGCTATTCGGTCACATAAACTGGGTATTAATTTTATTTGGCAGAATGTAGCTCAGAATTATTGGGGACTTAGAGACATATGACCATTTGCTAAAAGTCATTTCTTACTTAATTTTTTGCTTTTTCCCCCACTCCCCTTCATGATCATCTGGAGAAAGTTCCGTCAATAGGAGAAGATACTCTAAGCAATTGGACATGCTACCCAGGAAACACTAATGTTTTAAAATCTCTACTTTCAAATGGTGAACAACAGCACAACCCAAATTGTGTAACTAACTGAAGTAAACAGATGTGATCATGTTTGTGTTCAGTTGTTTAGGTCAGTGTTGTCTCAGGTGATCTGGAGAGAGAACTCCACAGTCTGTGACCTAGAACTAGGCAAATGAACCTGTATTTCCCAGAGAGTTGTGATCCAAGCCCTACAGGAAATTACCCCTGAAGATATCTCTGAGCTAATCCTATGATTTGGAAAACGCTCTCCATAACTGTGCAGATGAGGAGGCAATAGAAGTGGTATTTTCGATGAACTCACACTGGGTAGTTGCTGAAAATGGGTATACAATGAAGTCTCTGTTGAATGGTAGCTGACCGAGATCCTGATCCCCAGGCTTGTATCGAGTTTTCTAATTTAGACCTGTGCCACCAGATTAAAGAAATGAAGTGGGCGTGTTTGGGGAAGCCATTCCTCACCAGCACTGCCGAGATTTTCCATGGGTGGGTAGACAGCTCTACTCCAGAGAAGTGTGAATTCACCCTGACAAAGGTCAAAGATTTGGGAAGAATTCAGGTAGAAGTAGCAGGCACCCCCTGGTTGGCTTTCACACCAGCGCAGGAAGCGATGAAGAACTATGTGCAACTCAAACTATGTTTAGAACAACATTCTCTAGTTCAGTGGCACTGATTACAATCCCATAGTTAGGTTGGGAACAAGTGTCCCTTACCCTTTGGATCCAGAGTTTCATGAGGCAAAAGAGAGAAACAGCTGGTGCCTTTAGAGGACAGTCCTTCTCCCCGGATCCCCGTCTGGCTGCCTGCTTGAAATGTTCCAGGTTCAGACTGCAGGAGACTCAAATGTTGAGTCCTGATTCCATGCTTTTTTCTCTTAGCTTTGCGCTTGTGTATTATGTAGTTTCACCGTTTTAACTCCACCTCTGGCTACTGTGAAAGATTTTAAAAACGTGAAAATCGAATAGAGGTGCTTTTTCTCATGGTACAGACCTTCCCACCGAGTGTCAGACCCCCTTCCACCAACACTTGGGGGAGAAGACAGATATATATGTACACGGACACACTGAAGTGGAAAGCATCTAAACCACGACTTTATCGAAGCGTTCACTAAGTGGAAATGGGGATGAACAGAAAACGAACATATATGATCAGATTTTGAATATGTGACTGTTACCAATGCGAATGAAACGAAACAGGAAATTAATGATTGGTTGAAGAATAAAAGTCTGATGTTAAAACACAAATTATCTCAGAAAACTGAGAGTTATTCTGCATGACACTAGAGTCTTGGGCATTTTCACTTGCATACCAGTGCGAAGGGAGTCCTGTTTCTGTTTTATTTTACGTTTAGATTAATTGTATTAGGACAGGTTGGTTACAGTAAATAAAGAAAACACTTTGTGTTGGAAAAGTGCTGCCAGGGTCTCAATCCTTTTGAGCGGAGGGCTGGATCTGTTCTGAGACGTTTCCTGAAAGGCCACAGGGAGATCTTTGGTAAGCCCGGGCGATTCTACCTGGGCGGGCCCCTTCCTTTCACCTGGCAGGAACAGATTCATAGGTCGACATCTTGGGAAGCCAGCGGTCAGCAATAGGAGGGATACGCTGAGATCCCTGAGTCTGTGCTTGGGGTAACTATCTCTCTCTCTCAACAAGAAACCACAAAAGAAAATAACAAAGCCACACCATGCAAAAATAATACACAGGCAAAAATCATACACTGCCTGCACAAAAATCACACAGGCCCCATATGCACATCGAGAAAAGACAGAACGTAAACCACACATCAGCATAGAGAAAACAAGGCCGTGTTTGGGTGTCACAGCCTGGGGGGATGCAAGAGGGTGGTTTGGGGGGCACAAATTGAGGGGTCAAGGCTCACCGGACTCTCTTGAGGAATCAGGGCAATTAGGATTGTCGACCTGTGGACTCCGACCTTCCCTCTGTTGGGGAGTTAACGCGTGAGGGCTGCAGGTCGTGACTCCTTGGTGTCTCCTGGGCCGTAATTCTGTATGTCGCAGGGAAACGGGAGTGGGGGAAGCGACTTGGTCACTGGAGCTCTGGATGAGGCTTGAACTCACCCCAGCTCCACCCAGCACGTCTGTGGGGTCAGCTACTGGGGCCTCTGGAACAAACAGCAGCAGAGAAAAGGGCCAGACTGCGGGGGACGGAGGTTGTCCCAGGACTGCTGGGAAGTGGCAGTGGGCTCAGAGCTGGGACAGTGTCAGGGGGCAGGACAGAGGCTACATGTGGGGGGGGGAGCCTTGGGGAGGGGCAAGGGGAGGAAGAGGGGCTCTGTCCTCCTCTCTCCGCGCCTCCCCTCAGGCTCAGCTTCCCAGGACAGGGGCTAAGCGTGTCCTTCGGCTTCCTTGGCCCCTGTCCCAGGGAGCAGCCCGTGGCCACCCCAGCTGCCTGGGACAGGGCTGAGCAAGCCAGAAACATACTGGGGGGGAGAGGAGGTGCCTAGGCGGAGTAGGTGGATCTGTGCAAACACGGGCTTTCCCCCAGCTCATCACTAGATGTGAGGGGGGAGCTCATTCAGACCCTGCTTCCGCTTAGTATTTAAAAACTCCTTATTGTCCCTACCTCTGCTGGGGTTTCTGTCTGCTATTAAGCAGCTCAGATGAGGTGGCCGAGTGGTTAAGGTGATGCTGCTAATCCATTGTGCTCTGCACACGTGGGTTCAAATCCCATCCTCATCGGCGGCATTTATTCTTCCAAACACCCATCTCCCCCTTTGGTGCAGTGACAGACCAACGAAAAGCCTTCCCAAGGTGTCAGACTCACCTGCTGGGTCCCTGCTTGAAATAAAACCAATTGAAATATGAGATTTCTAAAAGAGTTCTCTAGCTCTTATCTCAAAATGTAATGTACTCGGAACCTCCCCCAAACATCCTGGAAACGCCCCCCACCCCATTATTAAAATGCCCCAGTCCACAGCGAGCCCATGACAGTGAAACAGCCAGAGTGTCTAGGCCAAGCTGTTCTGAAGCAGGCAAGTGAAACTCTGTGCTTCCCTTGGAGAGGTTTGTTTGCCTAGGAAAACAAAATCCCCCCAAATGGAAAATTCTCTGCTGAAAATCCAGTCCTGTTCTGGGACTTTGATTTGAATTTACCGTTGTTCTTCTCTTCTGGTGGCTGAATTATTTCAGGTTTTGGTTGGCAAAAATAAAATAAAAAAAATCAGTTTTCAATTGCTNATTTCCCTAGGAAAACAAAATTCCCCCAAATGGAAAATTCTCTGCTGAAAATCCAGTCCTGTTCTGTTCTGGGACTTTGATTTGAATTTACCGTTGTTCTTCTCTTCTGGTGTCTGAATTATTTCAGGTTTTGGTTGGCAAAAATAAAATAAAAAAAATCAGTTTTCAATTGCTAAGCACAAAGGGAAAAAAATTCTGTTGAACTATACAGCTATAGAAAATCCCCGGGGAATTAAGAAATGAAATGCTCCCCAGCTCCAGATATGAAGAGAAAACAGAAGAGGATGAGCAGAGTTTTCTATTTAATATGGAAATTTCCAACATGCTGTAAAATCCACAAGGCGATTCCCATGTACGGCGAGATTTTGGCAAACCAGTAAAGTGCCTGAAACCACTATTGCTTATTGCTAAAAGCAGCCCAGTCAGCAGGCAGTAAAATGGCCATGCAGCTTCACCAAGGTAGGAGGGGAGTGGGTTTGGGGTGCCACAGAAAGGGCAGCTTGACCCCGCGTCCTTCCTGAAGTTGCTGATACATGCATTTTACAAGAGCAGGATGTGCCCCAGGAATGTCTATTGGGGCTTCAAGGCTCCAAACCCTGAAAAAACCCACACCTGGTTAATCAATAATCAGAAGGAAACCTCTTGCTTGACCATAGAAACTGCTTGCTGAACAAGTTTTCTTTAAGGGACATGTCATTCTATTACTAATGTATGAAATAAGGGGGGAAAGTTTGAGGTGGTGGGACTCTTCTGGACTCTCCCTCTGGATACATCTTGTGTTCCCCACCGGCAGACGGAAGATTTGGCCACCGGAAACCTGCTGCTGTGTCATTCAAGAGCCACACTCAGCGTCGGTAATGATCGAGGGTTGGGGGTGTTTTACTAACGCGTTGCGGACGTGTGTGAGTGCTGGAGACTAAGTAAAGTTCAGCTTTAAGTGAAAGCACTCTTGTGTGGTCCTGTTTGTGCAGCCATCGACCGTCCCGTGTCGCCCCGGATTTATTTCCTGGCACCTCCTCGCACAGAGTAAACGTGACCAAGAGCTTTGGGTTGAAAGAACCCCGGCTAACTAACTAACTAACTAACTAACTAACCACACACACACACACACACACTCTCTCTCTCTCTCTCTCTCTCTCCCCCCCCCCCCCCCGGGGGGAATCAGAAGATCAGGGTTGGAAGGGACCACAGGAGGTCATCTAGTCCCACCCCCTGCTCAAGGGAAGATGGGGGCTCTGGGTTGGGACTGAGGGGCACTGGGAATAGGGGGTCCAGGTTGTGGGGGGCTGAAGAAATAAGCACGGATTATAAAGCAGGAGCAGCTGTGGGCAGGGGAGCAGGCGATGCCCCGCGTGGGCTGCCCACACGCTGCCCCCTCCTCACAACCTCTTCCGCACGGGAGGAAACCTCCGGAGGAAACGCTGGGCCCGCAGGGAGGAGCGTCTGGTCCCTGGGGCGTGGAGGCCGCAGGATGCTCTGGCCAAGGGCTCTGGGTGTAACACGGGGTGGTGCTGCCTGGACGGACCTTTGCCGATAAAGCCCAGGGGGTCAAGCCTCATCTTCTCCCATTTCTGTGGCAGGGGCCGCACTGCAGGGAGGGGCTTGTGGGGCTAGAGTCACCCCCCAATGTGCCTGAGACCCCCCTCTAGCCGCCCTGCCCAGCGTGATGCCGGCCCTGGACCTGAGCGACGTTACACCGACCTCAGAGCCGGAGTAAACGCTGCTATGTTGGTGGGGGACATAATGAGCCCCACTAGAGCACGTCTAATGTAGACAAGACCCAGGCGCGGCGGCGATCGCTGGGGCCTCTGCCTTGTGGGGGCACCTTGGTTTCCCCAGTTCTCTCAAGTCCCTTCTTGTGCCATCGGCCATTTCCCCCTCCCTGTACTTAATACTTGGTCCAGAAGTTGCAAACTCCCCTCCCTCGATGGCTTCTGCCAATTCTCTCTCGGAAAGCCAGGTTTTGCCAGGAACAACCAGCTTCTACTTTGCCGGTGGGCTTGGGTCTAATGGGAGAGGCCGCGTCTCCTTCTCCGCTGCAGTGGCTTCAGGTAGCAGAGTCACGCTTGGGCTGGGGGTGGAATTAACGTGGTATATTTAGCAGAGCGTAACCTTTGTCTGCACCTTCATGGGACTCCATCCAGCCAGAAGCACCAGCGTCGTTCATCTACATTATTTCAGTTCTGGGCAGTGTCCTAAACTGGTGACTATGAGGAATTGCCGAATGTTCCTTTTATTTAGGCTATGTCGACCTAAGTGACGCTACTCCAGCTACGTGAATAACCCTACGCCCGTACATTGCAGTGTTACAGTAAAAATGGCCACTGATCCACCCCAGAGGTGGCTGCATCTCAGTGCCGTGGGGGACGTAGCTTAGGTCGACTTACCGCGGTGTCTACCCCGCGCTGGGTCGATGGGAGACGCTCTTACCTTACTCTCCTCGTTCGGGGTGCAGAACCGGGGTCAAGCCGAGGTCGATTTGGTGGGTCTTCTCTAGACCCGTGAAATGCAGCCCCCCCCCCGTGCATCGATCACCGGAGCGTCGATCCGGCTGTGGTGTAGACAGAGCCTTAAAGGGTATTCGTAAACAACCGAGATGGGATAGACATTAGCCGGCTTTCCCCATGGCAGCAGAGCTGGTTATTGCAATAAAGCTGACCAAGATGACTGGGGAAAACTCTGTTTAAGTCAAGTAGATTTTCAGACGACTAATTGACCCATTAGCCGTAGTTTGTTCAAGCACAAATCTATAGTAAGGCCTGATGCAATGCCAAGTGACTTCAATATGAAGCCGCCCATGGCCCATGTTAATGTCATACGCAGTATAGAAAGTCACGAGGCACACACAGGACCGTCACTACCAGACTCCAATGCAGCTCCTTCCCTAGTTGGATTTTCTAAGGCTTGAGAGACTAAATGAAACGGCCTATAATTTGTTTGACAGCTTAAACGGAAGGGAGAAAAATTCTTCGGTCTGATCTACCCGGTGGATCTTTCATTGTATATTCTGTACCCTGGAAGGCCACATTAAACGGTCAGTTACAACCGTGAAATAATTAAAGTTAACGGCGTTGCTCAAGTCGGAGAGAAGAGTTGATTCCAGCATATGCAATGTTCTCAAAGTGGGGGGTCCCAACGCAAAAGGGGGTCCCAAGACTACTGTAGGGGGGTCATGAGCTTGGCAGCTGCTGGCCAGGTCCCCAGGCAGTGCTGCTGCAGGGCAGATATAAGGGTGGCTATGCCCCCCCCCCTTTTTTTCCTGCTTTAAGGGTGAGTGAGGGGGTGGGGAAGGGCCTCGAGGGAAGAGGCAGGAGCAGGGGCATGGCCAGGGGGAAGAGGCTGAGTTGGTTGGGGGCCCAGCTTCTGAGTTTCTGTTCGGCCCAGCTTCTCACGGACTGTCTTTTTCAGTAACTCTTTATTGGGTTTATTTTTTACTTTATTCCACCCCCCCACCCGCCCACCCCGCATCAGAGAGCTAGTCCCTGGCCCAGTTTGATTAGCTCAGAGCCTAT
This sequence comes from Platysternon megacephalum, assembly GCA_003942145.1. Lineage (NCBI taxonomy): Eukaryota > Metazoa > Chordata > Testudines > Platysternidae > Platysternon > Platysternon megacephalum. The sequence goes on from QXTE01001005.1 coordinate 35,890, forward strand.
CTTTAAGCACATCCAGCGGGATGACTTGTTCTTTACAGTCAAGCGTAATTTTAATCACGTTCCTGGATCAGTGCCAGAGTGCTCAGCAGCTTAAAAATGGTTTGAATTTTCAGACTGTGTGCGCTTCATAAGAACGGCCAGACTGGGTCAGACCAAAGGTCCCTCTAGCCCAGTATCCTGTCTGCCGACAGTGGCCAGTGCCAGGTGCCCGAGGGAATGAACAGAGCAGGGAATCATCAAGTGATACATCCCCTGTCGCTCATTACCAGCTTCTGGCAAACAGGGGCTAGGGACACCATTCCTGCCTGTCCTGGCTAATAGCCATTGATGGACCTATCCTCCATGAATTTATCTAGTTCTTTTTTGAACCCCGTTATAGTCTTGGCCTTCACAGCATCCTCTGGCAAGGAGTTCCACAGGTTGACTGTGCGTTGTGTGAAGAAATACTTCCTTTTGTTTGTTTTAAACCTGCTGCCTACTAATTTCATATGGTGACCCCTAGTTCTTGTGTTATGAGAAGGAGTAAATAACAACACTTCCTTATTTACTTTCTCCACACCAGTCACGATTTTATAAACCTCTATTTTATAAACCCCCCTTAGTCATCTTTTTTTCCAAGCTGAAAAAGTCCCAGTCTTCTTAATCTCTCCTCATATGGAAGCTGTTCCCTACCCCTAAGCAGTTTTGTTGCCCTTTTCTGAACCTTTGCCAATTCCAATATATCTTTTTTGAGATGGGACGACCACATCTGCACACAGTATTCAAGATGTGGGCATATCGTGGATTTATATAGAGGCAATATGATATTTTCCATCTTATTATCTATCCCTCTATCATATCCTCCCTTAGTCATCTCTTTTTCAAGCTGAAAAGTCCCAGTCTTATTAATCTCTGCTCAGGTTATATCTGACGACTCAGAATCAGGACAAGAGATTCTCCCATTGCATTCTCCTCTAATCTGTTCAAATCTGCTTCACGCAGTGAAGCCTCATGGTTATTATTACTTGTGTTATTTTCTAAAAGTTTAGAATCATCATAACAGCCCACATGTCTACCTGCAAACCACCCCAACGCTGCAGGGAAAAAAACTCAGAAATAAGTTTGCCAAAAGATGGAACCTGGGATTTAAACTCTGAATGATCACACTGTGTTTGGGACCCATTAAAATTCCCCTTCCAGCTCTGTGCCATTTTCATGTCCGGCTCTAAGGAGTCGGATTTAGGGTCAAAGAAATCAAAACACGATTCTGAAGCCCAGAGCAGGACTATTAGGATGATCAGAGGAATGGAGAACCTACCGGATGAGAGGAAACTGAAGGAGCTTGGCTTGTTCTGCCTAACCAACCAAAGGCTGAGGGGAGATATATTGCTCTCTGTAAATACATCAGAGGCATAAANCCCCCCGCCCCGGCCTTGCTCCTAGAAATGTACTAACAGTGCTGAAAACTGTCTTGATTGGTGTAAACTCAGTAATCAGTTCACCACTCCATCCGAGGGCAGTGGACATGCACCAGCCTTTGTAATCTGAGCAGATTCCCCACACACTTCAGACAAATTCACTGGTAAAGATAAAACATTAAAATAAGTTTATTCGCTATGGAAAGATAGATTTTAAGGCCCAGGAAGACTTGACGTTGATAGGGGTGAACTCAACTAGCTGGAGACGGACATTCCTGACAGGAGGGACACACATTCCCATGACTCATAGGTCTATGGAGTTTACAGAAAGGACCACGAGATTCACCCCAAAGAAGGGCTAACTGCGAAAGACAAAAATGGGCAGCCACATGGGGTGCTGAGGGCCCCCGGTGAAGCAAACGGAGCAAACAGCCTTAAAGGTCTTGATGTCGGAATTAGGAAAAGTATTAAAGGGAAAAAAAAATCATTGGTGAGCCCTGGAGAAGGTTTTTAATGGTTTCTCATTTCCCTTGTGGACTTTCTGATGCGTGTTAAGGTTTGAGCTGTGATTGAAGCTTTTCCCGCACTCACGGCATCTGTAAGGTCTCTCCCCGGTGTGGATTTTCTGATGTGCAAGAAGGGTGGAGCTGTGATTGAAGCTTTTCCCACACTCGCTGCATTCGAAGGGCCGCTCCCCGGTGTGAATTCGCTGATGGACAATCAGGTTGGAGTTCTGAGTGAAGGTTTTCCCGCACTCACTGCATTTGTAGGGTTTTTCCCCTGTGTGGATCCTCTGGTGTCGAATAAGGTGTGGGTGCCTTGCAAAAGTTTTCCCGCACTCACGGCATTCATGGGGCTTCTCTCCCCCGTGGATTCTCTGATGAATAAGCAGGTGCGACTGCCGAGAGAAAGTTTTCCCGCACTCACCGCAGGCGTAGGGTCGCTCTCCGGTGTGGATCTTCTGGTGTCTAATAAGATTTGAGATCTGACTGAAACTTTTCTCACACTCACTGCACTGATAAGGCCTCTCCCCTGTGTGGATTTTCTGATGTTGAGTAAGGCGTGGGTGGGAAATGAAGGTTTTCCCGCACTCCCGGCATTCATAGGGCTTCTCCCCTGTGTGGATCCTCTGATGTCTAGTAAGATTTTCCCGCAAGCGACAGGCCTTCCCGCACTCACTGCATTTATAGGGCTTCTCTCCTGTGTGGATCCTCCGATGGCTGACAAGTTCTGAGTGATACGTAAACCTTTTCCCACACTCACTGCATTCATAGGATCTCTTTGGCCTGTGGATTTTCTCATGATTAATAAGGGTTGAACGTCTACGGAAGTTTTTCCCACACTCGGTGCAGGGGTTTTTTCTCTCGCCTGTGCGGATTCTCTGCTGGCCTGTGGCTCCCTTGAGCTCTTTCTCAGTTATCTGACAATTAACGGCTTTACCCGCTTTACCCCCTGGCTGCTTTGTCCGCTGCCTCACTGGCCTGTGCCGACTCTCACAAGATTGTCCTTGCTCAAGACGTCTGGACACGTTCCCTTGGGCTCTTCGCAATAACATCCTGTCTGGTCCCGCTTGCTCAGCATCCGTCTGCTGAAGCTTCCGCTCCCCGTTCTCACTCCCCGTCCCACCACCTGCAGGGATAGAGAGAGAAACCTCAGGAACAGGAAGGGAAAATGGGAGAGGAAAACAAAGGAAGTGCTGGGGAGATGGGGAAAAAAATCAGGAACTGAATTTCCCAAACTTTCCCCCATAGGGGAGAGAAAAGGGATCAGTTCTGCTCCCACGTCCTGTCCAAACACTCAGGATGACAGGTCAGGGAGGGAGTTACGGCCAGGTGTTGGTCAGGATGGGCAGGAAGCCATGAGCGATCTCTGCCCGGAGGGTATCACAGATGCCGGGGACAATGAGAGAGCTCCCAAGGTCTTTGTGGGGAATCCCAGCTCCTTCCTTCAGGCACTGACAGCTTTTGAGTTCGTTTAATGATTCCTCACCTGGGCAGGTGCGTCTCAGGATCCTTTGTTCTTCTGAGTCCTGGATATCTCGGACCCAGGGCTCTTCCCCTTTCTCCAGCCGGGAGATCACATCAGGTTTGGGAAGTGGAAGCCCTGCTCAGGGGAAAGAAAACAAGGGACATCGGGTGAATTCATGGGACACGTGTCAGAAAACAATGTTCTGTTATTTTAACCCCAGCCCATGATACGGCAGTAAAACACCAGGGCCAGCTCCCACGTTGCTCAAAGGTGCCGGACGCTCTGCTTTTGGGGGAATTTAACCATCCTCATCTCTCCTGTGAACACACAGAGCCCGACACCCATCAAACGGGCTCTTAAAACACAGCAAAGGGAATTCCTTGTCCCAGACAGTGAAGACTCCAGACAGCGGGTAAGTCGCCCGAGAAATGCTTCTTTCTGGCAGAGAGAGGAGCAGAGAGCTGGAACGGGGGAGCATTGGCTGGTGGGGTTCAGCACAGTAAGGAGTAAGAGGGAGCGCAGAGGTCCCAGAATGCAGCATGTCGGTGGTATTATATGTCAGGAAAGCACATTCTGAGGAAATAAGGACGCTAGTAAGCCAGGAAGGGAGTATGAATATCCCCCAGAGTGTGGCTAGCTCCAGTGAATTAGATTCTATCATTGAGGGCCTTGAATTCCTTTGGGAAAGGAGAACGTGAGAAAGAAGCACCAGGTCACGTGCGGCCCGCAATGATAAACAGGCTGAGAACCGCAGGGCTAGGAGATGCAGAGAGGTGCAGGGGAACTCGAGGGCCCTCGTCTGTCCCGTCACTGCTGAGTGTTGTAGGTTGTGCCCGTGATGGAGCACAAGGGTGTGGTCTCACCACGGACACTGTCGGCAGTCTGGTGGGACACGTGCTAGGGGTCTCCAGGGCTCGGTGAGGGGGGGGGGGGGGGCGAAGGAATAGCTCAGAAGGAATCCACAGGGGGAAGGTGAAAGGCTGGTAACTGTTGTCAGCTAGCGCGTGGTGTGTGTGTGTGTGTGTGCGTGTGTGTGTGTGTCTCTCTCCATATGCTGCACCAGCCCCGTGCAGAGAGCTGGCCCAGCAGAGCCCAGTAGCACTACCCGGAAAGACCACAGGCTCAGTGCAGTGACGAAGGCGCTCGGCCTGGTTTATTGCCAACAAGGCACGGCACCAGCGCCCCGCAGGAGGTACAGTGACACTGACCCACGCACGCCCGGGACAATGGACCAGCTCAGTCAGCAGCCGGACTTTCTGCTGCCCCCTGGGCNTGCCTTGGCCAAGTTCACATACCGGACAGCGCACTTGTAAGCAAGCACCTGCTTTGTGATGGGGCCTGACTTCAGTTCATAGCACGGGCTTTTGCTAACTTTGATTCAGGCCTCCGGCCTTGCACCAGGCCTAGTGCTCTAGGCACTTTCTACTACAGGAACATTTTGCACGTCTGTGACAGTGTGTGTGGAACAGGGTCAGTGTTCGAGTGACGGCAGCTTCTGTTCCCTAACGTCAGACGCGAGCCCAGGTTTCACCTCCGCAAAGAGAAGGTGTCAGACTTTGTGCTGTTCTGCTCCTGGGCTCTGTTCCCAGTGTCCTGGGGCAGGGCCGGGCCCAGGGCTGGTGTGCGTGTCATTGGCATGTCGGGGTGTTGCTGAAACAGGGCAGAGTTAAGGTTACATGGTGGGGTGACGTGAACCTTAACTCTTCATTTCCCCTTCTAAGAACCGAGGGGACGGGAATCCTTACCCAGCGAGGTCACGTTCTCGTAGTTCTCCTGCATGACGTCTCTGTAGAGGGCTCTCTGAGCGGGGTCCAGCAGAGCCCACTCTGACTCGGGGAAATACACAGCCACCTCCTCGAAGGTCACCGGCCCCTGAAAGAGCAAGAGTCCCACAC
>QXTE01001006.1:0-40956 GCA_003942145.1 Platysternon megacephalum
ATGCGCATCACCCGCAAACGCCCCGACGTCACCCGCGTGGTCACCTTCGGTGACGGGGAAGGTACCGGCCGGGAGGTGTGGGGGTGGCTCACCACCACCAGCGTCCAAGCCGACTGGCCCAACCCCGAACTGGTCCATGCCCCCCGGGAAAAGTTCATTGAGGCTCGCAACGCCACCAGCTTCCTCGACCACCTAACATCGGCCCGCGACGAACTCACTCGCGGCCGCGGCGGCATAACCATCGACATGCAACTCGCGGAAACCCCCACCCGCACCTGGGGGAAGGACTGGCGACTTGGCGACAGCATCGACGTCGCTCTGCCTGACGGCACCACTGTCACCAGCCGCATCACGCAAGTGCAGTTCGTTGCGGACGCCGACAACGGCATCGTCATCACCCCCAAAGTTGGTGACACGAACGCCACCACCAACCCCGTCCTGGCCCGCGAACTCACCCTCGCCCGCGTCATCACCGAACTCTCACGAACCCAACGCCGTTAAGGAGACCACCCATGGCACTCACACTCTGGGGTAAACCTGGGGCCATCCCCTTCCTCGACGGCATCGCCATCTCTTACTCCGCCCACGCCAAGGGGCGAGGGCGCAGCTTCGAGCACCCCACCAGCTTCACCGTAGACCTGGTCCCCGCCTCCGACCGCAAAGTGACCGTAGGTGCCCTCCCCGCCGGGTCACCCTATGCCACGATGTCACGCCTCAATCGGGTGGGTGAAGACGGCCTCCTAGTCACCATGGACACCACCGAAGAAGCCCAATTCGATGTCGCGGTGACCTCACCACGTTGGGACGTCCTAGGCATCCAAGTCAACAACGCCGACACCAGCGGGGGCACCGCCACCCTACGCATCGTCAAAGGCACCGAAGGCAACGCCGCCGGTGGAATCACCTGGCCAGTCAACACGCAAACATCCCGCTTCTGGGCGGTCCAAGATATCCAGGTCAACCCCGGCCAATCCGCCGTCACCAAAGGCCGCCGATACCTCACCTTCACAGCCCGCACCACCCAAGTCCTCGACAAAACCCCCCCGGATAACACCGGCATCCCCGCCGGTTCCGCATTCATCGACTCCGCCGCTGGCTCCATCCGCCTACGCACCTGGGATGTCAACAACCAGCTAGTCACCACCGACGTCTCACCCGTAGGTTCTCGCCTCCGGACACCGCCCAACCCGTCCCTTACCATCAGCCCAGTGTCCTTGCCCATTCCGGGCCCATCAGCTGGGTCCTTCGACGTGGCCTGGGATTTAACAAAACCTTCAGGGGTTGCAGTAGCAACCGGGTCACATTACTCATATCAGACGCCCTCAGGGAAAGTATATTCCCTGATTGTTACTGGTTCCACTGGATTCGTGAATATGTACGATCCTACAACAGGAACATCCACACCCATAATGGATATCACGGCTGTAGGGAATGGCCAGGGCAGAATCGTGGTAAACGATTCGGAAACACGCATAGTGTTCGCTGCGGACATAGGATTACAAGCGACCTGCACCTTTTACCTGATTGATCTGGTGACAAGAACAACAACCACTTTAACAAAACCCGGCACCCTGGTGTACCAAGGTTCTATTGCAACCATCGGAGGCGATTTCTATTTCATCGGAGGGAAGAACGCCAGTAATGCAACAATTTACGAACACTGGAAACTCATTGCGGGCAATACAACATTCACTGCCTGCACTAACGTCCCAAATTCCGTAGCAGATGGCATGGTGTTCCCCAGGTCTATGTCTGGAAAATACATATTCTCGCAATACTCGGGAAATGCATTTAGCGTGTACGATCCCGTAGCGAATTCATGGGCCACCCTCACCCCAACGGGAGGCGTAGGTAACCTCAACGCCACCACAGCGGTATTTTATGATCCTTCAGGTGTTGGGCTTCTCTTTTCCGGGAATGGCACAAATGCACCCATCTACCGCCTCCTTAACCTAACCGGTACCACCCAAGGCGTGGGCACTTCTGACACAGCAGGAACAGTACAACAAACCGACATACTCAGAGCTGACACCGCCCGATACATGTCACCAATTCTCCTCCCAAATGGTTGGGCATTCGCGACGAGTTCCACGGGCCTTACGGGAACTAATGCGGCCGCCAGGATGCGACCGTGGCGCGATTTTCCCGTGGCAGAAGTAACCGCAAGCGGTGCGGGAACAGCTGAACCTCTGGGGAAAACCGGATATGTGCGCAACGTCACCCGCAACACCGGATGGGTGCAATCGCGGGTTGTTGCAGACGCCGGAGACGTTATCCAGTTCTGGGACAACCCATTAGCTCCCCACCCGGTGGGCACCGCATTCAGATGTAAAACCCTCGAAATGGGAGGCATCCCCCAATCATGACAACTCTCATCTGGGACCACACCAGCAACATCAACGGCGTAGACCCTGACACAATCCGCGCAGGCTGGGGTATCACCGTGAGCGACATTGTGGTGCTCGCTGGCCCCAACCCACCCACGGTCACCAACCTCGCGCAACCCACCAACCCCGACACCGGCCAACCCTGGGCGGACGAGGCGTCCGCCCTCGCATGGGCCAACGCCCAACCAGCCCCCAGCGAAGAACCGCAACCTGAACCCGAACCCCCCGCGCCGCGCCCCACCATCGAGTCACTCCAAGCCGAACTCAACCAAGCGAACGCCGACCGCGAAGAGCTGCGCGACGCAATCGAAATGCTCACCGAATTTATCCTTGCCCCGCCCACCTAAAAGGAGCAGAAACGATGCCTCACCCCCCATTCACCCGCAATTACATGTTCTTCCGCAAAGGCACCTACTCCGGGTCATTCAGCGGAGCCACCCTCGACGCCGCAGTGGCCGCCGGGATGATCCACGAGGACGAAGCCTTTCAGATCATGATGGATTACCTGTCCGACCCTAAAGCGCCGGTCCTCACCCCTACCCCAATCACGACACCCGAACCTTAACCATGCGCCCCGAGGTGGTGGCCAGTGATCATCTCGACCGAGATTCTGGTCACCGCTGGGGCGTTCGCCACCCTCGGCGGCATCGCGGTGGGCGCCGCGAAAAACTTCGCGGCCACCTGGGCTTGGGTGGTGGCCCAGGTGGAGGCTAGGCGCACGCTGCGCAATGAGACCCGCGTCGCGGACCTCGGGTGGACCACCGACGTCATCACACGGTTACGGGCCGAGCTGGAGCAGCAAGGGCACCTCGCCGACCTCGCCGTCGCCAAAGCCCAAGAACACCGCGAAACGATCGCGGAGCAGCGGGTATGGATCGCAGGTGCCACACAACTCCTCAGAATGCACGGCCTCACCCACCTGATCGACCCGCCGCCAGGGCACCCAGGAGGTGACACCTCGTGGCCAACCCCACCCCCACCGAACGCCTAGCCGAAGGCGCACACCGCGCCACCGAACTGGCTGACCACCTGCCCGCAGCATCCTGCCTCGAAGCACTCGCCGACCTCCTCGCCCAGGCCGAACGCACAAACGAAGCCCTCCGCCAAGTCATTGGCGACCCCAAAGTGGCACCGCCACCGTCACCCACCCGCACCGCTTTGGCGGTCGCCCGCCTGGCCGCGGCCCGCACCACCACACCGCATCCACGGCCCTCGCACTAACACCCAACCCACCCCGCACCACCCCTTGGAGGGGGATGTTGTCATGCTCACACGCGAACAATGGGGAGCCCGCGCACCCAAAGGCCCGGGCGGGAAACGCACCGCCCTCACCCCAGCACCCATCACCAGCCGCACCGAATTCGTGGTCCACTACGACGACGCCACACCCGTCATCATCAACGGGCTAGAGCAACTCAAATCCCGGATGCGCGGCATGCAAGTATTCCACCAAGGGCCCGAGCGTGGCTGGGTGGACATCGGGTACAACCTCCTGGTCGCCTCCAGTACCGACCCCATCATCAACGGACTGATCGTTGAGGGACGTGGCCGCGACGTGGTGGGTGCGCACTGCCCCAACCACAACACCACCGGCATCGGGGTGCAAGTCATGATCGGCGGCAACCAACAACCCACCCCCGAAGCACTCAATGCCGTCCGCGACCTCTACGACCAGGCCTGCAAAGACGCAGGCCGCAAACTCACAATCATGGGTCACCGCGACGGATACTCCACCGAATGCCCAGGCCAAATCCTCTACCCGTGGCTCCTCAAAGGGATGCCCCGCCCCACCACCAAAACGATCCCGGCACCCGAGCTTGACCCGTGGACCCGGCACGCCAGGCCTGAAGACGACGAGTGGGACATCCTGGACACCATCCAACTCACCCTGTGCAGGTTAGGGAAACAAACCATCCCACCCTGCGCGAACCTCTCCCTCATCAACGCGCTGCGCTCCACCTGGGCGCTGCCCCCCGTCACCGAAGCCGTCTACGGCCGCGACCTGGTGCGCAAGATGCAGGAATGGGGCGGACGCCTCACTGTCAACGGCATCCTCAGCGCCGAAACAGCGCGACGCGTCACGAAAGTGATGAACGATCAACTCACCGGGAAAGGACTCTGACCATGGACTTCCCTTGGCTCACCCCGCCCGTACGGCGCTGGATTTACGGCGTCTGCGCCGCCATTGGCGCCCTGGCTGTGGGCGTGAACTGGGCGGGAGAACACACTGTCGCGCTCATCATGGCTGTCATTGCCTCCATCCTCACCCCGGCCGTCGCGATCCCCCACGTCCCCATCACCGAAATCCCCGTCACAGACAACCCACTCCCACCACGGCCACGCGCACCGCAAGACTGGGACGACACCCCCCACTAACCCCCGCCAATCGAGCCGGCGGGAACACCAAGCCCCCACCTGGAATCCACTCCCAGGTGGGGGCTTTTAGTGTCAGCGCCTCCAGATTTTTACCGGCTCCCGCACCTTCAGCGGCTGTGCGGTGGGGGACATGTGTTTCCGTCGCGGGTTTTAGTGGTCGGTGTTAACGGGTTTGAACGCGACGACGAATGATTCGTCGCTGGTTAGGGAGTCGCCGATTTCTGCCCAGCCCTCGGCTGCTAGCTCAGTGAGGTACGGCCCTTCTGCTTCACACGCTTTGATGCCCCCAACGGTCATGAGCGGCACGTCTTCTACAGTGTTCGCGCCCAGGGGAAAGATGTGGTAGTGGTCGTACTCACCGCCCATGATGAGACGTGCAATGTGGGTGGCTTCGGGCATGATGTCGTCTTTGGTGACAGTGACTTTGCTGACCGGCACGTCAAGCAGATCGGCAACGGCAACGTCAAGCTCGGTGTTGGAGCAGAAGGGGTGCTCTGCGCTGCGCTGGTGGGCTACGGCATCAGCGCTGATTAAGTCCCACACAGCGTATGAAGTTGGTGCGGTCCAGGTGACATGGTCGGCGTATTTTGATTCTTCAGCGATGGTGACGGTGATCATAGTTGTGACCCCTTTTTGGTTGGACTGGTCGAGCTGGGTTTGTGTGTTGTCGCAGCCCCCACGCAGGGGGCTGTTCACCGTTGCTCAGGTTTGGGCAGGTGGGCGATGATCAGGTCGCGCAGGTAGCCGGCCCTGGTTTGGCCTGCTGCTTTCGCAGCGGCCTCTGCTAGCGCGATGACCTCGGGGGGGAGTCGCACGTCGACTCGTTCCCCCCGGTAGGGGTGGCCTACGCGGCCTTGTCCTGCGGTCATTTGCGGGTGATGGGGCCGTCTTCGCCGTCCCAGTTCCATCCCTCGGCCGCTGCGGCGGCAATATAGGGGGCCTCGTGCTCGGCGGGGGTGATCCACAAGGCGTCAACCTCGTTGCCTTCGGCGTCGGTGATGTGGACCACGTCGTAGAACTTGCTCATGTGGCCTTCGACGTTGATTTCGGTGGTGGCGGTGTAGGTGCTCATGGTGGTCTCCTTGGGTGCGGGTTGTTCGCGTTGGCTGATATCTCAACTATAGACGCCGTCGCCTATAGGTGTCAATAGGCGACGGCGTTTATTTTTACTTGAGGGCCTCAACTGGAGAAACGCACCACGTCACACCAACGAAACGACAATGGTCAACCCCGCGTCCGGGTGATATGTCCACTTCGCTTGCTTCTTGTGCACGTCGAACATACCGCCGCCCCACTCCTGCGACTGCATCCCATCTAATGCCCTGGTCGCATCAATCTGCGCAGCCAGCCCGCTTGGCGCATCCAACGCATTCAACACGCACGCCACCTGCGTGATCGTGTTCTTCCCTTTGCCCGTGTTCAACGATACCGAGCGGCCATCGGCCAACACATTCTTGGCCACCCCGCAGTCGTCAATATAGACACCGATCAGTGACGTCGATGTCGTTGACGAGGTCGGTGTGGGCGCAGGCGTGGTGGCTTTCACCGGCGCTGCGGGAACGCTAGATGTCGTAGCGGTGGTGGTGGGCGGCGGTGTTGAGGCTGCCTTCGCGGACGCCGCCTGCTCCCGTGCCACCCGTTCCGACTCGGACTTCGCCATTGCCTCACGGCCCGCAGGTGTTTGCGCCCATATCTGGCTCACCACCACCAGCGCAATGGGAATCATGAACCGTTTCCTCTTGTACCAAGGCGTTTTCGCCGGAGGCTGCGTTTCCAATTCAAATGCCGCAACCGGTGACGTGACGTTATTCTCGGCGTTCTCATCCATGAGATTCTCCTTCTCTCCATGACGAAGCAACCACAAGGCGCGGCTACTTTTTCTATCGACCCAAGTTCCTCGCCCAACAGCTCACCGGTGGGACAAAGCGTCACGCAGGGCGGCGTCGACGAAGTCCTTCATGTTGATGTCGTGGTCCACGCAGTGCGCTTTCACGGCCCGCACCAAATCGGTGGGCAGGTCCACGGTCAACGCCTTCACCTCAATCACAGGCCGTCGTGGACGCCTCGGAGCCGCGACGACGTCGGCCAAGGCCACCCGGCTCATGCGGCATCTCCTGAGTGGACCCGGTCGTGAATGTCACCCATCAACGTAGGGTCCATGGTCATAAGGACGGCAAACAATATGAAGCGAGCGCCACGTAAACCCTCACGTCCGAACAGTTCACCATGGGGGTCTCGGACTACGATACGCATCGCCTCCGACACTGCCACCAGCTCACGAACCACCGCATGCTTCTCCGCACTGTCACAGGACTCAATCTTGATGATCAGTTCCACGGCACGGTGCTCCAATTCTGCAGGGGGCATCGTCTTCGCCAACTCGGCGGCCTCCGTCATCACCTCATCCACCACGCTCACAACGCCACCCCTACCGTCTCGACCGCTTCCACCAGCGAGGCGTACAGGGCTCCGGTGGGGTGGGCCTCCAACGCGATGTCTTCCCGCAATGGCACATGCCCGGCCGCTAGTGATGTCTGTGGGCGTCGGGCGGCGACGTCCTCCAAGATCGCGCGGGCGTCCACCGCTGAACGGGTGGCCCGCACCTTGGTCAGCACCAACACCACCGGCGCATCCGAGACGCGGGCGGCGTTCGCCTCATCCACCACCTCCAACGTCGCACCCAACCGGGCCAAGTCCCGGGCGTTCGGGGTTTGCGGGACCACCACCACATCCGCCGCCCTGATCGCCGACAGCACAATCGCTCTCGATGCCGACGTGGTGAGGTTCGGGGTGTCAATCACCGTACGTGCAAACGGGGCCGCTACCCGTGGGAGCGTGGCGTGAATCCTGGCGTTGGCGAGCTCCACCACAGGTGTTTCCCACCCCCCGATGCCCGCCCAATCCTGCAAAGCCGCTTGCGGGTCCGCGTCCACCCCCAAACACGTCATGCCTGCGGCGGCGTACGCCCCCAAAAGGTTCGCCGACGTTGTCGTCTTCGTGATGCCCCCCTTGTCACCCACCACCGCAACCACCAGGTGCGGCCGCATCCGAACATGCGTGCGCCCGGAATGCCCACCTGGGTTACTTGAAATCTTGGAACCTTGGAACCTGGGTTCCTGGGAAACAGGGAAACCAGGAACCTTGGAACCTGGGTTCCTGGGAACCTTTTTTCCCAGGTCTGCTGGTGACAGCGTTTTTGTAACCATGACGTGATCTCTTTTCTTGGTGGAGGGGGTTAGAGTTTCGCGAGCTGCATGGCGGAGCGCAGGTGGTCAGGTACCACCCGCACATATCGTTTCGTGGTGGATGGGGACTGATGCCCCAGGAGCTCTTGCACCGCGAGCAAGTCTTTGCACTTGCCGTAGATGACAGTGGCGAAGCGGTGCCGCAGCGTGTGGGCCGTCCACGAACCTGCCAGGGCGCGGCTGATGAGCTTGCCCACATGCCCTGGGGTGAGGTGGTCGTGGGCTGGGTGTGGGGAGGGGAACACCCACCCGCGTGGCATGGCGAGCACGATGACAGCGATCTCCTGCGGCATCGGCAACAGCCTTTCCTTGTCGCCCTTGCCATGCACCAGGAGCAGCCACCCGCCGACGCCTTCGAAGACATCGTCGGTGTGGACCTTGGAGATTTCGGTGCGGCGCATGCCCATCAGGAACGCGAACATCAACATCAGCAGCTCGCGGGCAGACGCCTCACCCACGGCCTGACGCACCACCGATTCCGGGGTGGGCCTGGGCAAAGGGGCGGCGGGGCGCACCGCCGGCAGGTGCAACGCCAGGTTCTCAACCCAGACGCCTTGCTTGACCAGGTGGGCGCCGAAGGACCGCAACGCCATGTGGGCGCCGTGACGAGTGTCAGGGGCCCACACCTGGGCTGCGGAATAGTCCAGCAGGTCATCCAGGGTGCACTGTTCGGGGGTGACGCCGACGTGGCGGGCCATGTGGGTTGCTTGCCCTAGTCGAGTGCGGATGGTGGTGTCAGGGCGGCCTGCGGCTTGCAGGAACCGGCGCCACGACGCCAGATGAGGAAGCCAGGGGGAGAGATTCATGCAGCGGATTGGGGCACCCTTGCGGCGGACCCGTCCAGATGATTTCATGATGCAAGCACTGGTGGCGGACAATTGCGTCGACATCACGCCGCCAACGCCCAGGCTGCGGATTTGTCTTGACGGAAACCATCACCAAGTGCGGGGTGACAAAAGTCACAATGGCACGACGCAAACGCCCATTCACCTGGGCATGCTGTTAACCGGAGGGTTGTTGGTTCGAGTCCAACCGGGGGAGCAACACCGTCAGCGCCGTCCATTAGGGCGGCGCTTTCGGCATTTACGGGCGCAATGCCCGTATCGGCCGAAACCAAGTCGTTACCCGTGACGCCTGTCTCCAACCAGTCGAAGTCAACACCAGTCAGCTGCGCCCAGATGATGAGTATATGGCGCCGCACTGGCGTGCGCATTGACTCGTAATTCCCTACCGCGTTCCGAGTGAGACCCAACTCTTCTGCCATTGCTATCTGGCTGATTCCGGCCGTCTCGCGCGCCTTCGTCATTCGGTCCCCAAGGTTGAACTCCGGGATGCGCCCATGTCGCGGATTGATCTGCGCACTGTGACCTGGGTGTTTAGTTGCGATCTTCGCCATGACGCAATGCTAACAGAATTGAATAATGACATTTGGCATGTCAACGCGCATAATTGCCCGTCAGATCCGTATAGTGTGCAATGCCAAGTCATTTGTCACTTGGCACAGTAATGTGCGATTCCAGGATGTGACCACCGTGCGAGACGTTCAAGACCTGCTGAGCGGGACTCAAGCAGCGATCTACTTGGGCATCAGCCAACCCACCATGTCTCGCTGGGTATCCGAAGGAAAGCTCAAGCCCCACATGCGCATGCACGGACGCCTTCTGTTCTTCACTCGCGAAGACTTGCTGGTGCGTCAAGACGAACTTGGCATGGAACGGCTTACCCGAGCAGGCAAGAAATCTCCCGTGGAACCGCTTGCCTCGTGAGTGCTCTCGCCCTGGCCGTGACCACACCGGCCCCACAACCCCCAACTCCACCCAAGCTGGAGCTCGTCCACTACGACCCGCTCGCAGCAGCACGCTCCGTCTGGGCAAACACCCTCGGGCTGACCCTCACCGAAAAAGCCATCCTGACGGTGCTCCTGAACCACGCAGACGCCAACGGACACTGCTACCCATCCAAGACCACCCTGGCCGCGCACACGGGCGTCTCCGAAGCCACCGTGAAACGCACCCTCCCCAAGCTCATGGCCCGCGGGCTGCTCCACAGGGCGTCCGCCACCGACCTCCCACCGCAGCGGCGGCCCCGCACTCGCGTGAACATCTACCGGGTCGACTGCGCCGCCATCGTTGCCGCAACCACCGATCAGGCCACCATGACCCGAAGAGCCCACCTCAGCGTCGTCCCTTATCCACAGCCATCGGGTCACAGTGACCCCATAGCGCCACAAGTCCCTGACCCGATGCCTGTGGATAACCCCGCTGACTGGTGGGAACACTGGGATATCCACAACCCTGACCCGATCAATCGGGTCACCATGCCCCCACAATCGGGTCACTGTGACCCCCGATCTACAAACGATCTACAAACAAACCCCCCCCTACCCCGTATCCACAGGGCGTGCACCCCCGGGACGTCCCCGACCAGGGGGGCGGGGGAGAAAGCTGGGCCACCCAAACCGATGCCCGCCTCGGCGCTGGCACTGGGCCCCACCGCCCGCACCCACCTAGCACCCATAATCCAAGCCTGCCGTGACGCAGGCCACCCCGAATCGGCGATCCTCCAAGCCCTGGAACCGCCCAGCAACCTCGTCGTGCGATCCCCGAAACATTTCTACGCAGCCCGATTGGAAACCCTCTTGGATACCCAGCCGCCCAAACGGGTCGCCCCCAAACCGATGTGCGGACGCTGCGACTACAGGTGGATCACGTTGCCTAACGGCACACACGCCCACTGCCCCACCTGCGGGCCTCAGCACGGAAAGGCCGCGTCATGAGTGGTGTCACTGTCACGGCCCTGGGCGTCGTGAAACTCACCCCCAACGAACGCCTCGAACTCAACGCACTCACCCACTCCCTGGCCGACCGCCTCAATGCCGCCCCCGACGACATTGACGCCGTCCGTATCATCGTCGAGGCGTCAGCGAACGCCATCCACGACCGCGATCTCCTCGCCTGCCTGGCCACAAACCAAACCGCCATGATCGCCGCCCAAAACCTCCGCGACGCAGGTGAGCGCACTGGTGCGGCAAGCATCCAAGGCGCCGCGAACGTCGTCGCGACCGCCGCAAAACGCCTGGACAACGAACGGCTGGCCACGACATGAGTGGCCAGAACATCATTCACATACCCCGCAACGAGGTCACTTTCGATGAGGGTGACATGCGGGAGATTAACGCCCTGTGCTGCTCGCTGCTGCAACGCCTGGTCGGCCTGGACGGTGCACAGCAAATGGTCACTGTCACCGAGGCCGCAGCGAACGCCCTCCTGGACCGTGACATCCACGCCTGCGCCGCGACCTACACCGCCTTGATCGAACTCGCCGAAATCATAACGAACGAGGAACCTGGCACCGCGGCCCTCCTGCGCGGAGAAACGAACATCCTCGGCGCGGCCATCACCCGCCTGCACCACGAACGGCAGGCCACGACATGAGCGGTGACCACGGCATTGAGGCGATTGTCGAATCCGCCGAAGCGCTAGCCAACGCCTGGTTTGATGCCATCACGGCTGGCAAAGAAACGGCCCTCACCCAAGCGGCCATCGGGTACGCAGACGCCTCCTGGGGCAACCCAGAAGCGCTCGCCGCTGGGCTCCTAGCCTGCGGGAACATTGTCTACTCCATCAACACGCACCTCGCCGAAGCCAGACCGCAAGCCGAAGACATCATGTTGAGCCGCATCCTGATGTGCGCAGGCACCTTGCTGTCGATGTACTCCATCGCGTTGCGTCACGTCGACTTGGGCCTCAGCAACGCCTGCGCCCGCACCATCGCGACCGTCCTAGGCGAAGGGGGAGGCCCCGTCTACCCCCTCCTCATCAACCAATCGGAGGTGCCCAACACATGAGCGACAGGAGTCCCCTTGACGTGGCGTTGGAGACCGGCACACACCACGGTGTGGAGTGGGCGATCCGGGTCGGCGGCATGATCGGCCTCAACGGTTACGCCCGCATCCCCACCCCCCACCCGTTGAACGAGTTGTGGCACCACAAGTGCGCCGACGAGGCCTTCCATGACGCCCTGGGGTGGCGTGGCCCCGAACTCACCTACGCGACACAACCCTGGGTGGGGTTCGACACTGGTGGGTTCCGAGACGTCTGGCCTGCCGACACCCCCTACGTCGGCAACGCTAGCCCGGACTTCGTCAAACTCCTCACACAAAACCCTGACCCCGACAGGATCAGGTGGACCCTAAACTTCGTCAGGCAAACCACCCTCAACCTCTGCGAAACCATCGCCGCCTACGGGTTGGTCGCCGAGGCCGAAACCTGCACCTGCCCAGGCGGTGCCGCATGAAACTCATGGACCTCACGGTGAACACCCTCCTGGAACCCCAGCACCTAGCAGGCACGTGGGAGCAGGCGCTTAGCGAAGGCGGGATGCCGCACATGCAAACCGCCCTTGACGCCTACCTCACCAAGCACGCAAACGACCCCACATGGTTAGCCATCGGCGTCCTAAGCATTGGCGACTTCATGGCGTACGCCACACAAAACGACGATGACGCTCTCATGGAACTGCTGCGTGACACATACCGCACGTACTGCGCGCAACTCAAAATATTGGACCCCGAACTCGAACACGACACGGACCTCACAGTGGCCTTCGCCACCGCATACGCCCTAGTCATGAACCAAGACGGTGACCAATGACCGCTCCCCCGTCTGTCGAGTGGCTCACCAGGGCGTACGCCATGGCCAACCTCCAAGCCGAGGGCCACACCTACCACGAGATCGCGCAACGATACGGGTGCTCCACCCAAACCGTCGGATGGACCCTCACCCGCCTACGCCGCCACGACCCCACCATCCCCCTCAAACGCGGCACCCGACAAAAACAAGCCCCCCAATGGGCCGCCCGCCTAGCCAACGGGGAATCCCACGCCGGGATCGCCGCCCGCGAAAACGTCACCCTCTGGGTTGTGTACTGCGCGATCCACCGGTGGCGGCGCAACCACAACGCTCAACTCAACCAGCTACGGGGTGTCACCTCATGACCACGATCAACGAAACGGGGGGGGGTGGCGTGAGCACGCACACACGCCCCACCGGCCTGGGCGACAAACTCGACACCATCGAAATCAAATGGCCACCCCGCCGCGCGTTTGGGGGCCCCGCAGTGATGGGCGACCCCAAACTCATCTCCCACCTCCTCCACCACTCCACCACCCCAGCCGAAGAACGGTTCTGGCGACGCGTACGCATCCGCCACGAACAAATCCGTGCCGCCAAGGATGCACTGCCGCCCCAACCGTCACGCGAACACATCAACTCGTTCATGAAACGGTGGGGATTCATCGACAACGGGGCAGGCACTAAATGACCGCCTCCCTCGACAAAGACGCCGCCGAACGGGCGCACGCCACCATGAAAGCGCTCATCGACGAAGCCACCGACCGCGACCTGCAATGCGGGGTGGTTGCCCAAATCACCGGGTTCCCCACCATGAACGAATGGGTTCGCCTGGACGACGGCCACCACCCGTTACTGGGCGTCCTGCACCTCATCATCAAAACCAACGGAAATCAAAACGGTCTCGGGTTGCGGTTCCGTGTCTGCGACCTCACCGTCCACGGACAAAAAATCGTCGACGCATTCACCACCTGGGTCCTCGCAGCAGCCTGCGAAAAACACACCCACGAAACCATGCCAAAACTCACCGGCGGTGAACCATGACCACTGACCTGCCCGCCTGGGTGTACGGCGTCAACGACGAACCCCTCGCCGTGGGCGCACGCTCCTGCGACGGCCAAGGATCACCCACTGTGACCCTGTGCCTGCGCTCCCCCGACGGCACCCACAACCTCCCCATCACCATGCCCATCTGTGCCGCCGCAACCCTAGCCGAGGAGATCGCATACCTGGTTGACCGCCCCGGCGCCTGCCACGACATCGAAAGCGACCCCTGCCTGATCCCCGGCTGTCACGAATGCGACAACCCACCCCGACAGGAGGCCACCCCATGACCCCCTGCCCCCACACCCGGTGGTTGTGGATGCTGACCATCATCACCGTCGTCAACTGCTCCAACTGGGTCCTAGACCTCATCTCGAATGACCCCGTCAACATCAACGTCCACCCCTGGCTCCGCTTCCCCACCTACCTCGTCTACCTGGGCGTCGCCGGGTGGGCGGTCACCACCTACGCCACCACACGCCGACGAAGGGCAGGGCGCCGACCATGAGTGAACCCCAAGGCCGCCACCGAGACACCTGGACCCACAGCCGCCATGGTGAGGAAACCCCCTACGCTGCCCGCCGCCGCCTGGCACGTGCCGCCAAGTGGCGGTGGGCCAAAACCCACAAACGACACGCCATCAACCTCGTATGGCCCCTCACACTCAACATCGCCCTCACCGTGATGCTGGTCGTGGTCGACATCTTCATGCCACCCGAAGGCATCTCCCGCTACATCGCCCTGGCAGGGATGACTTTCAACATCCTTTGCGTCGCAGCGACAGGTTGTTTCACCGGAATGACCCTTGGCCTCGCATCAGGGCGCAGGGCCGGCACCGCCAGCGGCCGCCGCGACCAACGCTTCCGCACCGCCGTAACGAAACTCGGCATCAACCCCACCACCATCCGCATCGGCACCCTCCGCCCCGGAGAGTCCGTCCGCATCCCCCTGGAGGACCTCCTGCACAAACGCAAGTGACCCCCAGCCGAAGCTAGGGGCCACTCAACATCGCATAGACAACCTGGTTCGCGCATTGGCGTGCGCGTCCACAACACAGCACACCCAAAACCGAAGCCAAGGGGGCTGTTTGTCACGTCCGAGTCTCTGCACGAAAGAGGGGTCTCCCTGCACAAACCCGCACATCAAGTTATGGGACAAGTGTCCTGCATCCAGACTAGTCGGTCGCCCACGCAACCGCAAACCCACTGGGGGGAATCGTTAATGAACACACACCAAACCGTCACCGACACCATCGCCCAAGCCCTCAAACACCCCAACCCACACATCCACGCCGACGGCCACGCACTCCTAGACCTCGCACGCGACATCCGCCACGACATCAACACCGCCGACCACGCCGAACAACGCCGCCACGAAGCGAACCTCAACGCCCAATCCCGCATCGCCATGGCCGCCGACGTCCTCCTCGAAGCCCTCACCGACTACCGCAACACCCGCCCCACCGGCGGTGCCGCATGAGCAACAAAATCGAAGCCACCTTCCACCCCCACCCCGAACTCCACGACCTCGCCAAAGAACTCTTCACCATTAACACCAACATCGAAAACCTCCAAGCCCGCGCCACCACCCTCAAAGCCGCAATCCGCGAACACCTCGGCGACAACGCCACCACCGTCACCGGCAACTACCAAGTCCGCGTCCAACAAACCGCCCGGTTCAACCAGGCCCGCGCAACCGAAATGCTCCACGCCCCCGCCCACACCGCGCTGCGCCCCCTAGTGACAAACGTCACCGAAACCATCGACGCCAAAAAACTCCAAGCACTCGCCCCCGACCTCTACCGCGCCTGCCAAGTCGAAGCCGCCACACCCACCATCAAAATCACCCACCTTCACACCGAAACCGATGGTGGGGCGAACGCCACATGACCACCCCAACCTGTAAACGTCACTTACAACTTCAGGCCACCCCATGACTACCCTCCAGCACCACCTGCGGGGTCTGGTCGAGCACGCCATCACCCACCACCCACGCACCCTCCAAACCGCGCTCGGCCCCTCCGAAATCGGGTGCGGATGCGACCCCTGCCTGGTCAACAAACTCGCAGGCAAAGAGCCACCAGAAGTCAATATCCCGTGGTTGCCCACCATCGGCACCGCCGTCCACACCTGGCTAGAGCAAGCGATCCAAGAGTTCGGAGCCCCAGGCGAATGGCTCACCGAAACGAAGGTCACCGTCGGCCACGTCAACGGGGAACCCATCACTGGCCACTCCGACCTCTTCCACATCCCGAGTGGCACCTCCATTGACTGGAAAATCGTCGGCGCATCGACGTTGAAAAAGGCTCGCGCCCGCGGCCCCACAGACACCTACCAACGCCAAGGCCACCTCTACGGCAACGGCTACCGGGCACTCGGCTACCAGGTGCGCACGGTCGCCATCTACTACCTCCCCCGCAACTCAGTGACATTGCGCGACGGCCACTGGTGGGAAGCACCCCACCACCCCGAACTCGCTCAATGGTGCCTGAACCGGGCCACCTGGTGGAAACAACACCTCCACCACCACGGCTACGAAACGACCATCGCGAACGCCGGACCACACACCGGCCACGAATTCACCTGCCCCACCACCAACTGAAAGGCACACCCGTCATGACGATCTCTACCGCTGAACTCATGAACCAACGCGGCGCACCCAGTGCGTTCAACAAACACACCCCCCTTGGCACCACCGTGACCGGAGTGGTCCGCACAGCCGACGTCCAACAATGCCGCGACTTCAAATCCAAAGAGCCAGAGTTCTGGGACGACGGGAAACCCAAACAACAAATGCGGGTCGTCATCGGCACTCAAGAACGCAACCCCAATGACCCCCACGACAACGGCGACCGCGCCATCTACATCAAATCCTGGGGCGAAAACTGGCGCCAATTCCTCCAAGCCTGCGACGCCGTAGGCCTCAAAGACATCACCCCCGGCTGCGCCCTCACCGTCCGCTACACCTCCGACCGCCCCAACGACGCAGGCAACGACGAAAAAATGTACAGCTACCACGTCGCCGCCGCCCCCGGCCCCACCGGCCAACTCATGCACAACAGCGCCCCACCCGCACCACCAGCACAGCAGGCGTACGCCCCCCACCCTGCCCCTGCCCCTGCGCCAGCCCCTCAGCAATGGGGAGCACCACCAGCTGCCCCGCCAGCGGCACCGCAACCGCAATTGGGTGCCCCACCCTCACCACCCGCGCAGCAGACATACGCCCCACCACCCCCACCTGAATTCCCCCAACCACCCGCCCCCATCAACCCACAAGACCCCTACTCACCCAGTACGGCCGACACCGCCGCCGCCTACCAAGCGTGGCAAAACACCCAACCCCCCGCCCCAAACCAATAACCACCCACCCCGCACGGTTCCCCTCCCCGTGCACCACCACCCAACCCGAGCACCGCCAAAGTCAGGAGACACCGCCATGAACACCACAGCGATTCGACATGCATGCACA
Organism: Platysternon megacephalum; assembly: GCA_003942145.1. Taxonomy (NCBI): domain Eukaryota; kingdom Metazoa; phylum Chordata; order Testudines; family Platysternidae; genus Platysternon; species Platysternon megacephalum. Next base: position 17,152 of record QXTE01001006.1, read on the forward strand.
ACTCGGCCACAGTGGCTCCCAAGAATTCCGAACCACGAAAAGGGAAAGGAACCCACAAATGGGGCTATTCCGAAATTTCACACTCAACGACGCCCAAGATCACGAAAACGAGCCCGATATCGAAGTCAATTTCTTCCTCAAAGGTGCGGACTCACCAGAGTTTTTTCACCTTACACGTTCTCAAGCAATCCACCTACGGGACATTCTCAACCACGAATACCCAGCCCCGCCCGCTGAACCCGCGCCACACATCCAAATAAGCAGCGCAAACATCTACCTCACTTACGGCAACACCCCCAAGTTCCAACCCTAGCTACCGCCTCCTGCGGTCGCTAACACCGGCCGCAGGAGGCCCCCATGAACACCACACCCGCCACCGCCACCCTCGGCGACCTCCTGGCAGCCCTCAACTACACCCCCAACGAACCAGCCATCATCACCACCCGCACCGACACCCAACGCGGACTCACCACCACACTCTGGCCACCCCACCAACCCATCCCACTCCCCCAAGACCGCCACGTCTACTACACCCCCAACCCCATCAACCCCGCCACGCTCAAACACGACCCCGACAACCCCGGCACCTACCTCACACGAGGCACCGCCGACAACGTCACCCGCCTCGCAGCCCTTTGGGCCGATTTCGACCTCGCCGACCCCAACTCAAAAAAACGTGGCAAAGGCTTCACCACCTACGAAGCCATGTACGAAGCAACCGCGTTCATCAGCAACCTCATTGAGATGCCCCCTGCCATCATCGTCCACTCCGGAAATGGCATCCAACCACTCTGGCCACTCACCCCCAGCCCAGAAACACACCTCGCCACCCCCGAGAACCACACCCGCGCCACCACCCTCCTAGCCATGTGGCGTGCCCTCACCGCAGCAGCCGCCGAAGTTCATTACGCCACCGCCGACGCCGTCTACGACCTCGCACGCATCCTCCGCTGCCCTGGCACCCTCAACCACAAAACCAACCCACCACACCCCGCCACCGCCTTCCACCCCAACCCCGGTGCACAAATCACCTACACCGACATCGAACAAACCCTCACAGCCAACGGCTTCGCCCCACCCCCACCACAGCCACTCCCACCTGCCCAATACGTCCCCTGCACCGAAGACGGCTGCGTCTACGCCAAAGCAGCCATCGCACGATGGTCCACCGACCAACCCACCAACTCACGCCACAACTGGATGCTCAGCAAATACACCAAGCTCGCCATCTTCGACGCCTACGGGTGCCTCACCCCCGCCCTGGCAGCAGAAGGCGACCGCATCATCGACACCACCTTCCGCCACCTCATGGGCAACGACCGCCCCCACACTCGCGACAACGAACTGCGCGACGGCCGCAAATGGGGCCCCATCAAAGCCGCGAAACTCTCCCTCCCCGAAATCGCACACCAACTCGGCAACCACCAACACAACCAACCCAAACGCCGCACCACCCCCGCCCTGGCCGCAGCGGAACGCACCATCACCACCGCCACCGCACCAGCCCCCGCCGAGACCCCACCCGCCCCGGCCCCCACCCCACACCTCCACGCAGTCCCCAACACCCCCACCACAACCACCTACACGCCACCCCAAAACCACGGCCTAGGCACCTACAACACCCACACCTGGGAAATCCACACCCCCGGCGGCCACACACTCATCGCCGGAAACATCACCCTCGACCACCTCGGCGCAGGCCACATCCTCGCCCACCACCTCCAAAACAACTACCTCCACATCGACGAAACCAACAAATGGAAACACTGGACCGGCACCCACTGGGCCGACACCCCAGACAAACACATCCGCCACCAAACCCGCCAACTCTTCGAAGGCATCCAACTCACCCCCTCCACCCCCGCACACGCCACCAAATACCTCACCAAAGAACTCCGCACCCCCTCCCACACCAAAGCCGCCATCGACGTCGCCACCGCCACCCCCGGCATCACCGCCACCATCACCGAATTCGACACCAACCCCTGGCACCTCAACACCCCCGGCGGCATCATCAACCTCCAAACCGGCACCACCGAACCCTGCACCCCCAACCACCGCTGCACCAAAATCACCACCACCACACCCGCCCCACCAGAAACCCCCCACCCCCAATGGGACAACTTCCTCACCACCACATTCAACGGCAACACCGACCTCATCAACTACATCCAAGCCCTCGCCGGACTCATGCTCATCGGCCAAACCCTCGAACACATCCTCGCCCTCTTCTACGGCGAAGGCGCCAACGGCAAAACCGTCCTCCTCGAAACCCTCCAACACCTCATGGGTTCTTACGCAGCCCCCGCCAAAGCAGGCCTGCTACTGGGCGACGCCAAAGAACACGACGTCAACTCCATCATCGGCCTCCGCTTCGTCCACGACGACGAACTCCCCGAAAAAGCCTTCATGAACTCCGGCTTCATGAAACGCCTCACCGGCGGCGACACCATCCGCACCCGCTACCTCTACTCCAACGACTACTTCGACTTCAAACCCTGCGCCACCATCATCATCGCCGGAAACCACCGCCCCACCATCACCGACGACTCCTACGGCATGACCCGCCGCCTCCGCCTCATCCCCTTCACCCACCAAGTCCCCGAACCCCAACGCAACCCCCACCTCACCGCCCAACTCCTCAACACCGAAGGCCCCGCCATCCTCCGCTGGATGATCAACGGCGCCACCCACTACCACCAACACGGCCTCGAAACCCCCGACACCGTCCGCGTCGCCACCACCGAATACCTCAACGAAGAAAACAGCTTCGGCACCTTCCTCGACGAACGACTCGAAAGATGCCCCGCCCAGTTCTCCCTCACATCCCGTCAAATCCTTGACGCATTCGACGAATGGCGGGCCGAGAACGGCGGCAAGCAACTCAGCCTTATCGAGGTCGGGAAACGCGTAGGGAAACACTTCGGGATCACCGCAGCCCGGACCATGCACGGCAGGTTCTACCAAGGCATCCGCTTCGTCAATGTCGAGGAGGAACCCTGGTGAAGTTAAAACGTCAAGGCATGACGGGTTGTCTGCCCATCTGTCATCAAAAGACACCAACCCGTCATGCCACCTTCGTCCCCTACCAACCTGACGTCATTGCCATGACGGGTGCATGTCGGGTTCTGGCACAACCCGTCATGCGGTCTCACCTGCGAACCATGACGGGTATGACGGGTATGACGGGTGTTTCCAAGAAAACCTCAAATAGAAGTTATCCACAGGGCGTATTGGGCATATCTGACACACCAGAGCTAGAAAACAAAGTTTCAGAAACACCCGTCATACCCGTCATACCCGTCACGGGGGTGTCTAAGTGAACGCCAAGCCCCGCAAACCCATGGCCGGCCACGTCCGGAAGAAACTCGAAGCTGACGGCGTCCTCCTGGGCCGGTACACCCAACGGCCTACCCCTGGCGTCTGCCCCCGCTGCGCAGCCCGCATCGCGATCGCCCTCGATGACATTCAGGCGAGCACCCTGATCGCGATCCACCCCACACCCACCACACCCGAAGGCGAATGGCGCACGCTCGCCGCGGGCCACCACACCTACTGGCTCCCCCAAGGCGCACGCTCACCCCTCACCACCCGACTGGCATGGCACATCACCGCCCACCCCGCCACCACCACCAAAGTGTTCGCCGTGCACCTCTGCCGCGTCCGCCCCCCACCCCACCCCACCTTCCCCACCCTCTTCACACCCACCCACCGCCGCAGCATCGGCCCACCCCCCTTCTAGGAGTCCTCTTGCCACAAAGACCCAAAGACAAAGGCACCGCCAACGAAACCAACATCGTGCGTTGGCTCCGCAACAACGGCTTCCCCTCCGCCACCCGACTCCCCCTCGTCGGCGGCAACGACCAAGGCGACATCACCCTCACTCCCCACCCCTACCGCATCATCCTCCAAGCCAAAAACGTCACCCGAGCCGCCACCGGCCAACCCCCCACCTCACAACTCGAAACCTGGATGAACGCCACCCACACCCAAGCCCGCTACGCCAACGCCACCCTGTGGGCCCTGGTCATCAAACGCAAAGGCACCACCATTCCCGCCAACTACTTCACCTACACCTACCACCAAAACCTCCTAGACGCCCTCGACTCCGGCATCATCGCCCCCAACCCCACCGCCATCATCCAAGTCACCTTGCGTGACCTCACCCTCATCTGGCGCCACTGGCTGGAAAGGAACCCCCAATGACCGCACCCATCCTCACCTCCCTCCTCACCGAAGACGCCCAAACAGCCCTCGCCTGGTTCGAAACCCACGCCAACACCACCGGCCGCACCACTCGCACCACCGCCGACCTCCGCAAAACCCACAACTGGAACCAGGCCCGCACCGAGGACGCCACCCACCAACTCACCACCCTGGGCCTGATCGACACCGGCATCGGCGGCACCAACCTCCCCCACCTCACTGGGGGCCACCCACCACTCACCCAAGGAAAACCCCAATGACCCCCGAACTCACCGGCGGCCTCATGATCGTCATCTGGTTCGCCGCCACCATCCTCCTGGGCCTAACCCTGGGCAACTGCTGCAAACTCCGCGACACCCAACAACCCACCAACCCCGACACCCCAGACGACCACGACGATTACTACCTCTAACCACACCCTTTTACGCAAACCCAGGGGGCCACATATGCACCACACGCATAAAACACCACCTACCATCACCCATAAGGAGACCAGAGGAGGGGCTGCGTCTCCCCACCGCCCACCCAGCACCGGGAACTCACGTGACCGACTGGGTGGGCACACACACCTCTGGGCGGCCCCATGAGCAAGCCCACACGCAAACAAACCACGGACATCACACCCCCCAACGACACCGCACTCCTGGGCATCCTCCTGGCCAAAATCCTGGCCATCTACCCCCACACCCTCACCTCCACCCACCCCCACTCCACCAGACTCCGCACCCGCCCCGACACTAAACTCCCCGGCGGACAAGCCCTCGCCTGGCGCTACGACACCACCCTCACCCTCACCAAATGGGCACGCCTCGCCCTCACCCGAACCGAACACACCAAAAACAACCCCAACCACCACCCCATCCACACCTGGGACGTCCACGCCCTCATCGGCCTCCACCTCGGCCGCGTCAACTGGTGGACCACCCAACCCGAAATCAACACCCTCATCACTGAACTCACCCACATCCACACCACCGGCCTCAACCTCATCCACCCACCCGAACACCAACCACTGGTCGGCCAACACCCCGACTGCGGCGGCACCATCCGCGCCAACACCGGCACCCAACCCCTCCAAGCCACCTGCGACGGCTGCCACCAAACCCTCGCCATCACCTGGTGGGCCAAACTCCTGCCCACCACCGGCATCACCACCCTCCCCGGCCTGATTGGACCACTCGCCCTCCAAGGCCACACCACCACCACCGACAAACTCCGCCGCCTCGCCGACCGCGGCATCCTCCCCACAGCCGGCCACGACCACAAAGGCCGCCGCCTCTTCGACGTCCCCACCGCAGTAGACGCCTACCTGGCGCACAAAGCCACGAGAGGTAGGCTCCGCGCATGAGCAACCACCTGCCCGTGTCAGACGAAAGGCTGACGCAGATCGCCAAAGAGCAAGCCGAACGATGGGCTGGCGCCCTCGCACTCCTGGCTGACAACTGGCGCGACGGCAACTGCCCATCCTGTGCAAAACAAGCCACCATCAAAGCCGCTGAAGCCCAAACAAACACACAAACCCACAGGTCAAATTGAGATTTACCCCGTGCAAACACGGGACTGGTGAGCTAAGGTCAATACTCCCAGGAACCGATGAGAAACTGACACGGTGAGCACACCCCCTCAGCCACAGGAAGGAGCTGGACCACATGGACGCCACCACGACGGCCCAGCCGACCCTCTCCAAGGAACTTCTAAACGCCATAGCACACCAAAACACGGCACCCCCACTGATCCCCACACCAATGACCAGTGCGAGCTACCGCCTAGCGGACCAACGTCGCCGATACCTGGACATCATCCAAGAGCTGAACTCCAGGGAGACGCAACCGGAACAAACAATCCGGTTCGTAGTGAGGAAACAGAAGAAGCAATAGGGGAGATCGTCGCAAGAGTCATCCCCCAAACCGGACTCGACGGCACAACGCTTCTCATGAGCGGCCAGTGGCAAGCGCCCCTACCAACACCCCGCGACTACAAGCTCTACCCAACCGAGGTCCAAGCCGCGATCCTGGATAGATTCATCACAGACACGGCCATCGCAAAAGCCAAAGCCGATGACGACATCATCATGCGAGCATCATCCCGCGAACAAACCACCGAGATGCTCAAAACTCTCCAACAAGGTGCCGCACTTGAAGCGCAAACCAACAAACTTCAAGCCGTCCAATCCTCCGCACTGGTCACCTTCACCATCGCCATGGGATTGTTATGTGTTGCCATCATCGGCTGGTCGGCGGCAAACGGCTATGACAACGCGATACTCCCACTCTCCGGAGTCGCGATTAGTTCTCTTGCCGCACCCCTCATCACCGCGCTGCTGGGTGGGCGAAGCAGGAGCAAACCGCCACCCTCCGATACCGACCCCGCCTAGCACCCCGGTCAATCCAGGCAAACCACGCATACACCCCGTACAATGTGCAGCAGTGGGACGTTTGCCATGCCCGCTTCCCGGCCGCGCACAACAAACGTCCACCACGTTGGCTTCCCCGAGCTAACACCACCGGTGGTCACACCCGCGCCCCACGTTGGCTGACCTGGGACCGCACCCACCACACCGCCCCCGCCACACCCCACCTCCTGGGGGACCCGGCGGGGGCACACCCATACCCCCACCCGGGAGACCACCATGCCCACACCCCACGCCGCCACCGAAGTCCTCAACATCCCCCACACCAACCCCACCACCGAGGCCCTCGCACTCGAACCCACCACCCCACCCTGCGAAGCGCTCACGCTGGAACCCACCCCCGTCGACGTCACCTACAACCTCGACACCCCCCCAGCCGCGGACGCCACCCCAACACCAGCGCCCACACCCAAGGCCGACCCCAAGGGTGACAAGGGCAAACCAACAACCTTGGCCACCCCCAACTGACCTCTCATGGGCAACCGGCCCGGCCGCACAACCCGCCAACACTCCATCAACCGCACCAACCTCCGCGTCCAACAACTCCCCTGCTGGATATGCAAACAACCCATCGACTACTCGATCACCGACACCACCGACCCCCAGGTGTTCGAAGTCGACCACGTCCTCCCCCTCAAAACCCACCCCCACCTCGCCGAAGACCCCACCAACCTGCGCCCCGCACACCGCAAATGCAACTCCCTCAAACGCGCCCGCATCCTCAACGACACCGGCAAACCCTCCCAACCCTGGCTCTAACACAAAACCCCAGGTCACAGCGTTGACGTCTTCGAGGTCGTGAAAACGGTGGTTATTCTTTAAAAACGCAGGTGGGGGCGTGTTTGCGTGCGGGGAGGGGCGTTCCGATCACTGACAAAACCGCTGGTGGGGAGTCACAGCCGGGGGGTCTGGACTATTTATAACCACCAGCTCTGTGACCTGCGATAACACGGCGTGATAGATAGGGGGTGACCTGCATGGCAAGGCAAATTTGGGGTGTGGTGCGGCGTGACCTCGAAGTGTCGCTGGATGCCCGCCCAGAGTTGGTGGCCAAGTACGCGGCGGCAGTGCGGGCGGTGCAGCTGCTCGCGGACACGCTGGACAAGATGCGCACCTGGGATGAGCCGGATGTGGTGGGGCGTGTGCCCGCCGCGGTGAAGGAGTACCTGGCGGCGTTGGCGCTGCTTGGGCTGACGCCGAAGGGTGAGTTGGAGTTGGCGAAGTTGGCGGCGGCCACGGTGCCGGCGGAGAAACCTGCCCGCAAGCTCTCGGGGATGCGGGCGGCGCATACGAAGCGGCGGGGTCCGCTGAAGGCCGTATGACCCTTGCCGGCTGCGAGGTGCCGCGTGTCTTTACGCCGCCTTTGCGGGAGCTGACGCCGGAGACGTCGTTGGGGTTCGCGGTGGTGGAGTTCGCGCAGGACGTCATCGGGGTGGAGTTGTTTCCGTGGCAGCGGTGGTTGTTCATCCACGCGTTGGAGTTGACACCGGATGGTGAGTTTCGTTTCCGTCGGGTCATTGTGTTGGTGGCTCGCCAGAATGGGAAGTCTACGGTCGGCCAAATATTGTCTCTGTTTGCGTTGTATGTGTTGGGTGTGCGCATGGTGTTGGGTACGGCGCAGGACCTGTCCACGGCGCGTGAGGTGTGGCGTGGGGCGGTGGAGCTTGCGCAGGGGTGTGACGAGTTGGCGGATGAGATTCGTCACGTGCATACGGGTGCGGGTTTTGAAGAGTTGGCGCTTGCTAGTGGTGAGCGGTACACGGTGAAGGCGGCGAACCGTAAGGCTGGCCGTGGTTTGACGTCGGATTTGGTGATGTTGGATGAGTTGCGTGAGCACACGACGTGGGAGGCGTGGGCGGCGATCACGGGCACACTGAAGGCGCGTCCTAATGCGCAGGTGTGGTGCCTGTCGAATGCTGGGGATGGGGCGTCTATTGTGCTGCGACACCTGCGCAAACAGGCGCATCTTCTGCTGGGTGACCCGGACGGCATCAACGCTGCGGACTCTGCCACGGGTGTGGTGGAGGCGGTTGATGATGATGCGGCGGCGGAGGCGGCGACGGGCATTTTTGAGTGGTCGGCGTTGCCGGGGCGGGATGTGTTTGACCGTATTGGGTGGGAAGAGGCGAATCCGTCGTTGGGGTTCACGATTACCGAGCGCACCATGTTGGCGGATGCGCGGACGGACCCGGAGTGGGTGTTTCGTACGGAGGCGTTGTGTCAGTGGGCGTCGGGTGCGACGGATGGGCCGTTCCCTGCGGGGGCGTGGGAGGCGGGTATCGACGCTGCGTCGGTGATCGCCCCGGATTCCCCCATTTTCGTGGGGGTGGATTTGGGGTGGGACCGCAAATGGTATTGGGTGGCGCTGGCGGGCCACCGGACGGACGGCTTTGTGCATGTGGAGGTGCCCTACCGTTTCCCCACCATCGAGGCGACGGTGAAGGCGTTGACGCGGTTGGTGGAGCGGAACCCGAGGGTTGCGGGTGTGGGGTTGCATCGGGCGGGCCCTATTGGTGGGGTGTGGGATGCGTTCGAGGAGGCGGGGTTGCCGCTTCATGCGTGGGCGGGCGCCGATGTGCCGGGGTGGTGCGGGAAGTTCTTCGACTTGGTGAAACCGCCCGAGGGCGACGACACGACAAAATGCGGGACGTTGCGGCACCTCCCAAGTGAGGCGTTGGATACGGCGGCGGCGCTGGCGGTGGCTCGCCCGGTGGGTGGGGCGTGGGCGTGGGACCGGAAGGCGTCGGTGGTGGATGTGGGGCCGTTGGTCGCGGCGACGGCCGCCGTGGGGTTGCTCTTGTCTCCGCCGGAGAAACCGAAAATCAGCATGTATGAGGACGCAGGGGTGGAGGTGATTTGACCGTGGGCTTTTGGGATTTCCTTCGGGGCCGTGGCGGGACCATCGCCCACCTTTCCCCCAATGTCACGTTCATTGGTGGCGCGGAGTGGCCTGCTGAGTTTGTGCCTGGCATTGATGTGGGTGGGATGGGGCCCGCGCAGATGTGGGAGACGCAACCGCATCTGCGGACGGTGGTGGGGTTCATTGCTCGCAATATCGCCCAGTTGGGGTTGCACGCTTTTGTGTCTGGGGCGGGCGGGTCAAGGGAGCGTGATAAGACCAGCCCGGTCGCCACGTTGCTGAAGCAGGGCCATGGTGAATTGACCACCTACGATTTGGTGTTCGCGTTGGTGGGCGACTTGATGTTGTTTGAGCGTGCCTACTGGTTGGTGACGGCGTCCGCCGATACCACCAGCGGGTGGGCGCTGACCCGTCTGCCTCCGAATTGGGTGTCCCCGATCCGCAATAACCCGTTGTCGTTGGATGGGTGGCGGGTGGCGGCGGCGAGCCGGACGGTGGATGTGCCGGTGGGTTCCATGTTGGCGTTCGGCGGATACCACCCGTCTTCGCCGGTGGCGTGCTCCCCGACGGTGAACGCGCTGAAGGATATTTTGTCCGAGCACGCTGAGGCGACGTTGTACCGCAAGCAGGTGTGGAAACGTGGCGGGCGCGTCTCCGCGGTGATTACGCGTCCGGCTGATGCGCCTGCGTGGTCCGATGGGGCGCGGGAGAAGTTCCGTGAGGATTGGTACGCGAAGTACACCGGCCGTGGGTCCCGGGCTGGGGGCACCCCCATTTTGGGTGACGGCATGGACATCAAAAAGTTGGACCTGTCGGCGCAGGATCAGCAGTGGGCTGAGGGCATCAAGTTGTCGCTGACGCAGGTGGCGTCGGCGTTCCACATCAACCCGTCCATGGTCGGCATCCTGGATAACGCGAACTACTCGAACATGCGTGAGTTCCGCCGCATGCTCTACACCGATTCCTTGGGCCCGACCATTGCCCGCATCGAGGACCGTTTGAACACGTTCCTGCTTCCCATGCTGGGCGCGGACACTGGCACCTACCTAGAGTTCAACGTTTCTGAGAAGCTGCAAGGGTCCTTTGAGGAGCAGGCTGCTGTCATGCAAACCATGGTCGGTGGCCCGGTCATGACAAGGAACGAAGCACGCACCCGCCTCAACCTTCCCGCCATCGAGGGCGGCGATGAGCTGATCGTGCCGTTGAATGTGATGCTGGGTGGGCAGGCGTCGCCCACGGATTCCGCGCCCCCACCGGACCCCACAACGGTCCCGAAAGCTCCTGACCTGGGAACCTGGGAAACCAGGAACCTGGGAAACCAGGAAAAAAGGTTCCCAGGTTCCCAGGAAACTGGGAACCCAGGAACCCAGGAACCCAGCAACCTGGGTTCCAAGGCTGCGCGTTCGGCGTCCGCCGTAACTGCGAAACCGCGGGCCCGCACCCACACCCTCGTCGAAGAAACCCTCGGGAAAACGTTCACCCGGCAACGCGCCGCCGTCATGACCGCGTTGGGGAAAAAGGCCGGCGGTCTGGCGGCCGATGACTTGCTGGATGTTGAACGGTTTGACGAGGAGCTCGCCTCGGACCTGTTTGATTTGGCGTTCGCGCTCGTGGGGGAGATTGGCCCCGCTGTCCTGAAAACGTACGGGCAACCCCCGACCGGCTTCGACGTCGATCAGACCGCGGCGTGGTTGCAGGCAGTCACGTCCAATGAGGCCTCACGCATCAACGCCACCACGTTGGCCCAGATCGACGAGGCGTTGGCCCGGGTTGACGAGGACCCCGAACTCACCGTTGAGGGCGAAGTGGGTGGCGTGTTCGACCTTGCTGACGCTGTGCGGGTTGCTTCGGGTGCGGCGATTGCGGTGGCGACGTGGGCTGGTTTCGGGGTCCGTGAGGCGGGCCAGCAGTCCGGTGCTTCTCAGAAGCAGTGGGTGACAGGTGAGAATCCGCGACCGGAGCATGCGGCGATGAACGGGGAGATCGCCAATTTGGGTGAGAAGTTCTCCAACGGGCTGGAGTATCCGGGAGACCCTGACGGGGACCTGGACAACATTTGTGGGTGCAACTGCACCCTTGACCTGATCTATCAGGGGGAATGACGATGTCGACGAATAAACGTGCCCGCATGTCTGGGATGAAAGCGGGCCCCGCCGATGGGCTGGCGGAGGGGCAGTTCGTGGCGTACGCCTCCGTGTTCGGAAACCGCGACTCTTACGGTGACATCGTGATGCCCGGGGCGTTCCTTGCCTCCCTGAACGACTGGGCGCTGAAGGGTGACCCCATCCCGCTCTACTACAACCATGACCTGGCCAACCCCGACATGTGCATCGGCCAAATCGACCAAGCTGTCGAGGACGAGGTGGGGTTGCGGGTCACCGCCACCCTGGACCTGGAGACCGCGAAGGGGCAGCAGGTGTACCGGCTCATCAAGGGCCGCCGCGTCACCGAAATGAGCTTCGCATTCAATGTGGTGGAGCAGGCGTGGGAGAAGGACGAAGGGGGCGCCGAGTACCGGGCGCTGAAGGCCCTGGACCTGATTGAGGTGTCCATTGTGCCGTTGGGTGCGAACTCCGAAACGGACATCCTCGCCGTGAAACATGGCGCTGACCAGGCAACCCAGGAACCCAGGAACCTGGGAACCCAGGAAACGGGGAACACAGGAACCAAGGAACCCAGGTTCCAAGGTTCCAAGGCGGGTCGAGTGATTTCCTCGGCCAATGAGAAAAAGCTTCGCTCCGCGGTGGAGGCCCTGGCCACCGTTGCGGAGTCGATTGATGCCGTGCTGTCCACGTTGGACGGCATGGATTCGGGCGCCACGAGTGCGCCAACAGCGGTAGGGAAGGCCAGCAACACCGTCACGGACCCACACGACCAGACCCCCGCCGGGGGTGCGTCGACACCGGACCTTGAGCGTGCGCCCGCACTGACCTTGGCCGCAGCCGAAGTGGAACTTCTGCTGCTCAAGGAGCACGACAATGTTGAATTTGAAAGTGGAACGCCAGGACCTCCTGGCGAAAGCTAACGCCCTGGTTGAGGCCGCCAACGCAGGCGGCGGGGACCTGTCGGCCACGCAGGCCTCCGAAGTGAAGGGCATGACGACCCGCATTCGGGAGATCGACGCCCAACTCGAAAAGGCTGCCCAAGACGCCGCCCTGGTAAACGATCTGAAATCGTTGACGGGCCGCACCGAAACCCCCACCAATGATGGTGGGCGTGGCCAAGCCAAGAGCTTGGGCGAGCATGTGGTGCGCATCCTGGGCGAGAACCTGAAGTCGGCGCTGCGTAACGGGGTGGCGGTCCCGGAGTTCAAGGCCGCCACCGACACGCACCTGACCACGGAGTTGCCGTCGGCGTGGACTGAGCAGGTCGACAAGACCATCATCCAGGCCTACCGGCAACGCCCCGTGGTCGCGGACCTGATGGGTTCGGGGACCCTCACCGGGAACACCCTCAGCTATTTCGTTGAGGGCGCCCTGGAGGGCACCATGACCACGGTCAGTGAGGGCGGCCTGAAACCGCAGCTGCATATTGCGGCCCCCGCGAAGGCGTCCGATGCCCGCTCTGAGATCGCCGGGTGGATCAAAGTGTCCGATGACATGCTGGATGACCAGCAGTTCATCATGGGCGAGATCAACAACCGGCTTCTGCACCACCTGTCCATGGTCGAAGAGGCGCAGATCCTTAATGGGAACGGCACCTCCCCGAACCTGCGCGGCCTCCTGCAACGCAGTGGTCTCCTCACCGAGACGCAGGGCGCGACGGGTGACAACGCCCAGGACACGGTGTTCCGTGCGATGACGAAGGTGGAAATCACCTCCGGCATGTCCCCGGACGCCGTGGTAATGCACCCCACGAACTACCAAGCGTTGCGCCTTTCCAAGGACGCGAACGGGCAGTATTTCGGTGGCGGGTTCTTCCAAGGCATGTACGGCAACGGGGCCGTGATGGACAAACCGCCGGTGTGGGGTTTGCGGACCATCGTCACCCCCGCCGTCGCGTTGAACACGGTCGTGGTCGGGAACTTCGGTTTGGCATCCACCCTGTACCGCCAAGGCGGCGTGCGCGTGGAGTCGACGAACTCCAACGTCGACGACTTCATTAACGACAAGGTCACCATCCGCGCCAAGGAATACCTGGCGTTGGCGGTGCGCTACCCGGCCGCGTTCTGCAAGGTCACCCTCGTCTAACCCGCCCCCTAGTGCTGGGGGTGCGGGTTCCTCGTCGGTGGCGACCCGCACCCCCTCCTCACACCTTAGGAGCACCCCATGAACGACACCCCCCAGACTGACCACCTGCAGGAAATTGAGGTCACCGTTGGTGGCATCCCTGTCACGATGCAGGTCGATGAGGCTGACAAGGGCAAATATGAGCACCTGATCACGCCCAAGGCGAAGGCGCGGTCGGCGCCGGAGAACAAAGCCGTCAAGCCCGCAGCGGCGAAGGCCTGATTGACGTGCCGACGCTGCCACCCATCTTCTCCGAGACCGAGCTCCCTGGTGTGTCCGAGGAGCAGCGGGTGGCAGTGTCGGGCATCATCCGCACCGTCTGCAAATGGCACGTCGCCCCTAGTGTCACCGAAACGTTGGAACTGATCGCCACCGGCGACGCGTCCATGGACTTGCCCACGTTGAAAGCCACCAGCGCGGTAGTGCGCGTGAACGGCGAAGAGGTGGCGTACGCCTCGGTCCTGCCGATGGGCCAGCTCGTGTTTGCCGCCGGCCGGGCACCCACGACTGGCACGAAGATCAGTGTGGACCTCACCCACGGCTTCGAAGAATGTCCCGCTGGCCTGATCACTGTCGCCGGTGGCGTCATCGCCCGTGAGGCGTCCGCTGGGAATGTGGTGAAAGCGGAAGGTTTGGGTGGGTGGTCCACCCAGTATGTGGCGGCCGCCGCGGCGTTCACCCCGTTGGAGGCCATCATGGTCGCCCCCTACATCCTGCCCTGGCTGGCATGAGCGCCCTGCCCGGACGTCTCCTGAACCGGCCCATGACCTGGCTCACCCCCGGCGGGGTGGAGGAGGACCCGTACGGCAACCCGATCCCTGGCGGGTGGGTGGAGGCGGAAATCTTCGGGTATGCCGAGCAGTTCAAAACCACCGAGGCCCTCAAAGGGCAGGACACGACCACGGTGGAATGGAAAGTGTGGCTGTCCCACCGCCACCCAGTCACCGAGCTGGACCGCATCCGCATCGACGGGGTGACGTGGGAAGTGACCGGGCAGCCCGAGAAAATTTGGAACCCCCGCACCGCCGAGTTCACCCATCAAATCCTGCACCTCACTGGCACGAAACCAGGCACCTGATGGGCACGTTTGAAGTCGGCGACTTCGAACTCACCGATCAAGAGCTCCAGGTTGTCATGCGGTCTAAACCCTACCGCGACGCCGTCAAAGCGTTGGGTGACGAACTGGCAGGAATCGCCCGTGACCTTGCCACCGTCGAGTTCCCAAACTCCACTGGCCGGTACCGCAAAGGCATCAACTCCGGGTGGGCCACCGACACCAAAGACCCCACCTACCGGGTGGCATTCCGGTCATTCCTCTCCAACTGGTTGGAGTACGGAACCCAACTCTACGCAGGCAAATTCGTGGCCCGCCGCTCCATTGACACCTTCATCAACCGCCACCAGGGGGACGCATGACCACACCCCACATGCCCGACGCGGAACTCGTGGTCTGCACCTGGCTGCGTGCAGGCGGACACAAGGCGTCCACACAGCTACCAGCGAACAACACTGTCTGGCCGTGGATCACTGTGCAACGCATCGGCGGCACAGTCACCGAAGCCACCCGGGTGGTGGACCGGCCCCTCATCCACCTGCAGGTGTGGGGCGCCACACAGCAGCAGGCCCGGGACGCCATGGCGGTGGCGTTCGCCCGCATGTTCGACCTCCCCGGCAACGCCACCGGTGCCGAGGTCACTGACGTCTCCCCCGACCAGGGCATGGCGTACATGCCCGACGACTCACAGACGCCACCGAAACCCCGCTACGTGGCGGGGGTGCAACTCACCATGCGCCCAGGCGCGTAATCCAAGGGGAAAAACCATCATGGCAGGAACTACCGTTTTCGACTCCAAAAACATTGTCGTCGCAGGCACCGGACACGTCCGTGTCAGCGCCGTCGGTGCCACCGTGCCAACCACCCTGGGCACCTCTGTCACCTGGGACGCCGCCTGGACTGACGTCGGGTACACCGACGAAAAGGGGGTGGAGTTCCAGGACTCCAAGACCCTCAAAGACGTCGGGGTGTGGCAGAGCTTTTATCCGGCCCTGAAGTTCGTGACCGACCGCAAGAGCGAATTGCAATTCACCCTGGCCGAATGGACGAAAGACTCCACGGCGTTGGCGTTCGGCGGCGGCTCCTGGACCACCACCTCCGGTGTCGCGAAATACACCCCGCCCACCCCCGGCTTCATCGACATCCGCCAGATCGCCATCGACTGGGTTTCCCAGGGCTTCGACTGGCGTGTCGTGTTCTACCACGGACTGGTCGACTCCAACGTGCAAACCACCATCGGGAAGCAGGCCGAAGCGTTGCTGCCGATCACGGTTGCTGCGTTGGGTAACGGCGATGACGCCCCCTGGAACCTCTACTCGAACGCGCCGGGCGTCGTCACCGTCCCGTAACCCCACCTACCCCTGGCCTCGACGCCGACTTACCCCCGACCGTCGAGGCCAGGCCACCACACTCACCGACACCAAGGGAAGCCACCGACATGACCACACGCAAAACCACTGACAGTGTTGACTTCGACTTCGACGCCGACAGGGAACGCACCACCCGCACATCCATCCGCTTCGACGGACACACCTACACCATCCCCGGCAAGTTGCCGTTGACGGTCGCGCACGACCTGAACAAAGGGGAACTGGTCACGGCCGCCGAGAAACTCTTCGGCAAAACCGACGCCGCAGTTTTCCTTGAATCTGACCAGGCCGACGTTGAGGCGTTGGTCAACATCATCACCAAAGTGTACGAGGTCCCCACGGGGGAATCTGCCGCCTCGCCCAGCTAAGCGAGGCGCACTACTGGGGGATGTGCGCAGCGTTCCACCGTCACTTCGGCATCGACTACCAGCAGGTGTCCACCGGCCCGGACGCGTGGCCGGTGGAACGCCTCGCCGCATACATCCGTGAGCTCGACGGCGACGGATACGCCACCTGGGAAACCCACCAAACCAAACACCTCTACGACGAGGCTGCCCTGCACCGGTGGGCGTTCATCTGCGCGAATGCCGAGAAACAACCCCCCGCCCCAGACCTACTGACCCTGACACATTTCAATGCCCCCACCGCACCCGCAGCGGTGGACGACCACACGTGCCAGCCGGGCGACGACCAATTCCTGGCGTTCTTCGGCCAACCCACATTCCTACCATCTGAGGGGGAACCTGATGCCCACGATTCCTCTCAAAATTGATCTCGCCCCCGATCTCGCCAAGTTCAAAATCGACCTGGCTAAAGGTGCGCACGCTGCCGCGATCGAAGCCACGAAACAAGCTGTCGTCACCCCGACGTTGAACACAGATACGGCGAAAAAGGCGTTGTCCGACCTTGCAGCTCTGTCAGTCAAAGACATCAAGAAAATTGACTTCGGGCCGGTGGAGGCGTCCGCGAAGAAACACCTCGGGGCCGCAGCCCAGGTGGCCACCAAGGAGCTGTCCGAGGCGGGGAAGAAGGGCGGCGCGGGTTTCTCCACGGGGTTCACTGGGCACTTGGGGAAACTCACTGCCTCGGTGAAGAACGCGTTCACGGGGGCCGCGGCATCGGGGTCTAGTGCGGGTGCGAAAGCGGGCAAGGATTTCCACGCCCAGTTCGCTGGGTACGCCTCGAAACTCGCGGGGCCGGTGGCGGCCGCGCTGGGCGGCCTCTCCATTGGCGGCATCCTCAAAGGGTCTGTCGACGAGGTCAAAAAAGTCACTGCTGAATCCCAGAAACTTGCCCGGTTCATGGGCTCCAACATTGAGGACGCCTCGAAGATGAGGGGCGCGTTCACCCTGATGGGGGTGGGCGTCGACCAGACCGTGCCGATGCTGAAGAAAATGTCCACTGCGTTGCAGCAGCAGCAATCGCAGATGGACAAGGCGAAGGAGAAAACCTCGGCCATGGCCGAGAAGACCCGTGAACAAATCCGGGTGTTGGAGGCCACCGCGAAACCCACCGCGGCGCACACCGCGAAGCTGCAAATTCTGCGCGAGAAACTGGCCGACCTCACCGGCCCGCAAGCCGCAGCGGCCAAGGGGTCCAACGCGTTCGCCATCGAATTGCAGGACTCCACCGGCCACCTGCGCAAACTCACCGACATCCTGCCCGAGGTCGCCGAGCAGTTCAAAACCATGAAGGACGGCCCCGAAAAGGTCGCCTACGCGGTGAAACTCTTCGGCCGCTCCGGCGCCGACCTCATCCCGTTCCTCAACAAGGGCAAAGACGGTATCGCCGCGCTGAACGCCCAGGCCGCTGAGCTGGGGTTGACCGTGGACGAGAAAACGTCCAAGGCCCTCAAGGAATCCAACGCCAACACCCGCGTCTTCAACGCCTCCATCTCCGGCCTGAAAACCCAAATCGGTGTCGGCCTGCTGCCCATGGTCACCGACCTGACGATGTGGGTGCAAAACAAATTCATCCCCGCGTTCAAAAAAGCCGCGGAATGGGTGCGCGACCACAACAAAGAAATCCTGGCCGCCACGAAATTCGTCGTCGGATTCGTCGCACCCCTGGCATTACTAGCCTCCGGCGCACTCAAAGCCGTTGCCGCGTACAACGCGCTCACCGCCGCCGTTGCCACCTACAAAGCGGCCCAGGTCGCGGCCGCCGCAGCGGGCAAAGCGACCGGCTTCGCCGCCATGTTGAACCCTGTCGGGTTAGTCATCGCCGCCATTGTCGCTCTTGGTGCCGCCCTGTACGTGGCGTACCAAAAGTCTGAAACGTTCCGCAACATCGTCAACAACACCTGGAACACCATCAAAGACACCGTGACCAGGGTGTGGAACGGCAACATCAAACCCGCCTTGGACGCTTTCGGACGGTGGTTCACCGGCACCGCAGTGCCGGCCATCAAACAGTTCTGGGATGGGACCCTACGCCCCGCCCTGGTGAACGCAGGAAACGGCATCGCGGCGTTCTGGAACAACCACGCTAAACCAGCATTCGAGTCGTTCAGGCGCGTCATCGTTGAAACGGTCATTCCCGCCGCACGGGATTTATGGGCACGTGCACAACCCATCTTCCGTGACATCGGCAACGCGATACGGATGATGTGGGAAAACGTGGTGAAGCCCGTGTTCACGGCGCTGACCTGGTATGTCCAAAACGTTGTCGGACCGGTCTACACGTGGTTGTGGAACACCATCATCCAACCCGTATTCGGATTCATCGGCGCGTTCATCTCCAAAGTGTGGGAGGTGCAAATCAAAGTCGCGCTGGCCGCGTTCGCCACCGCCGTGAAGGTGCTCGGCCCGGTCATTTCGTGGCTGTGGGATTCCATCATCAAACCGTATTACACGTTGATCGGGTCGCTCATTTCAGCGACATGGAATAACGTCATCCAACCCGCACTATCCGCATTCGGAAAATTCATCCTTGACACGGTCGCCCCGGCGTTCGTGAAAGGCGTCGGAATCATTTCCGGGGTGTGGAACACCCTAAAGTCTGCACTCGCCACACCCGTGAAATTCGTCGTTGAAACGATCATCAACAAGGGCATCATCGGCACGTTCAACTCTTTGATTGCCGCAGCGCACCTGCCCGATAGCCTCAAGATTAACGACGTGCCAGTGCCCGACTTCCTGGGCGGCGGTGACGGTGGGAAACCGCAACAAATCATCAACCGCCCCAACGGGGTGAAACTCATGGCCGACGGCGGACTGGTCGATGGGTGGTCCCCCCACGACCGGGCAGACAACATCCCCGCCAACCTCACCGCAGGCGAATTCGTCCTCCCCGTGGCGGCACGCAAACGCCTCGAAAACACCATCGGCGTCCACGGCCTAGAATCGCTGCGCCAAGGCACCTTCCCCTCGGGTTCGGATGAGAACCCTGGCCGCCGTGCCGGCGGACCACGCACCACCCCCATCAGTGGTGCAGGCCCCGGCGATTCGGGGGTGTGGCGTCAACTCGCAGCATGGGTGAAATCCCACCTGCCAGGCGCGATCATCACCAGTGCGTACCGCAACACCTACACCGCGACAGGCAACGTCTCCAACCACGCCAGGGGTATGGCCGTGGACATCGCAGGCCCCAACATGATGGGGTATTTCAACGCCATCCGTAACGCTTACCCCAACTCCCTGGAACTCATCCACACCCCTGCCGGGGGGAACCAGTTGCGTGGCGGCCGCCCCTTCACCTATTCCGGAGTGACCGCGGCGAACCACTACGACCACGTCCACTGGGCGATGAGTTCCCTCACCGGCGGTGGGGGTGGCGGGTTCCTTGGGTGGGCCGCTGACGGCATCGCCGATAAGGTGAAGCAAGCCGTCGGTGGTCTCATTGATGGTGCCGGGAAAGTGATCCCTGGGTTCCCCGATTCTTTCCTGGGGAAGTTCGCCAAGGGTGCCACGGGAAAAGTCATTGACGGGTTGCGCGACAAACTCGTGCCATTCCAATCCTCAGGTGAGGCCTCCTCCGATGTCGGTGGCGGAACACTGCCGGCAGGTGAGGCGGTCGCCCGGTGGGCTGGCACCGTCCGTCAAGCTTTGGGCATCGCAGGCCTGCCCGTCACCGACAACTACGTGAATGCGTGGCTGCGCCAAATCAGCTCCGAATCCTCGGGCAACCCCAAAGCGGTGCAAGGCAACATCGGTGACGTGAACAACCGCAGCGGTGACCTCGCCAAAGGGTTGGTGCAGGTCATCGGCGCCACGTTCGCCGCCTACCGCGACAAATCATTGCCCAACGACCGCTTCGACCCACTAGCCAACTTGGTCGCTGGGATGCGCTACGCGAAAGCCCGCTACAAACACATCCTATCCGTCATCGGGCACGGTCACGGGTATGAGTCTGGAGGCCACGTCTTCGGCCCCGCCGGGCGTGACAACGTCCCCGCCTGGCTCACCGCGGGCGAATTCGTGCTCCCCAAACAATCCACCGACCAACTCCGTGACCGCCTCGGCCCGGCAGGGTTGGAGCAACTCCGCCAAGGTGTGATGCCCAAGTTCGCAGACGGCGGCATCGTGGGTGCCACGTTCGGGTTGACAGGTGCCAAGGCCAATGTCATGGACGCGCTGCTGGGCAAGTACACCGAGACCGAGCAGCTCTCGGCGGAGGCGCAAAAGATTGCCGACTCCGTGACGCGATTTAAGGACGCCATGGCGGGCGCCATCAAACCCACCGACGAGCTCGCGCAGAAGGTCAAGGATGCGCAGGCAAAGGTGACCGAGGCGAATGCCGCGAACACCAAAGCTGTCAAGGCCGCGCAGGACGCAGTGAAGACAGCCAGTGGGAAGACCGGGGCTGCGCAGAAGAACCTCACCGCTGCGCAGAAGGACCTGGCAACGGTGCAGCGAAACCGCAGAGCGAAACCGGCGCAGGTGGCGGCGGCCCGGAAAAAGGTGGAGGCGGCTAGGGCGAAGGTGGATGCCGCCCGGGTGGCGGAGGCGAAAGCGAAGCAGAAGTTGGCGGAGGCGGGCAAGTCCACCGCCACCGCCCAAGCTGCGCTGCGCAAGGCGCAAGACGAGGCCAAGATCAACCAGGCCCGGATTGATGCGCAGACCAAGATCAACACGATCCTGGACGCCGCGGCACCGAAGTTGCAGGCGTTGGCGGATGAGGTTGCGTCCACCCAGAAATCGTTGGACGCCGCGAAGCAAACCCTGGATGACGCGAAACGGGCGTTGGCCGACTACAGTGCGGGGTTGCAGCAAAACACGATGGGCAAGTTCGGTCTCACCGGTTTGTATGAGCAACTGAAGGAAAAGAAATCTGGCGGCAATGGTGAAATGGATACCATTGCGTCGAACATGATCCGCGGAGACTATTCGGGTAGCAGCCGGTATAAGGAACTCCTCGGCCAGCAAACCATGACCGCTCCAGGCGGTGGTTCCATTGTCTCTGACATCACCTCCGCCATGCGAGAGGGTGTCACGAAGGTCAAGCAATTCTCCGAGACCATTAACGCTTTGAACGTGGCCGGTTTGGATAAAGGCCTGATCAAACAGTTGGTTGATGGTGGCATTGATGCGGCGCCTTTGGCGGAGGCCATTAAAGCGGCAGGCCCGGGCGCTTTGGCGGAACTCAACGCCGTGAACTCCCAGCTGCAGTTGGAATCGAAACTGTCTGCTGACGCATTCTCCGAGATCGTGTATGACCAGCAGATTTATACCGCGCAGCAGGCTGTGGATGCGTGGACTGCGGCCATGGAAATGATCAACGGTCAAATGGCGAAAACAGCGGAATTGATCCGTGAGCAAATCGCTGGTGTACTGAAGTCTGCGTTGGGCAAAGACTATGGTGGCCCTGGGGCGGCTCCGGACAGGGTTGCGCCGCCAGCGAAGAAAGCCTCTGAAATTGTGGCGGAGATCGCCGCTAAGCGTAAAGAGGAATTGGCCCAGCAAAAGGCGGGGCAGGCGGCTGCTAAGTCTGGGGCGACCATGGCAGCTCGCACCGCGGCGGACTTGAAAACTGCCGGTTTGGCGCCCACGACCGTGGTGAACTTCACCGGGCAGGTGGGGGCGTCAGCCACGCAGGTCATCAAAGCGGTGTCGACGGCGCAAACGAAAGCGTCAATCCTTGCGGGGGTGCGCTGATCGTGCTGACGAACACTACCACTGTGACATGGGACGACACGACGGGGCGCAGGTGGGACTTGCGGGACGTCTCCAGTGGTGTGTGGATGGGGTTGCAAGCCCAAGGCCTGGTCATCCCTCCGGTTCAACGTCACACTTCGGAACTGCATAACGCCTCGGGGTCGTGGTGGCGAAGTCAACGTGTCAACGAACGCTCGGTGGTCATTGAAATCCACATCGCGGCGCCCACCCCCCAAGCGTGGGCGGAACTGCATGAACAGTGGTGGGCGGGCATGGACCCCACCACAACGGGCACGTTGACAGTGCAGGCGCCCGGCAGGCCTGCCCGAGCGTTGACGTTGCGCCCGGTGTGGGACGGCGCTCACGCTGAAGAGCATGACCCCTCCATGGCCATGCACGCCGTGTACGCGATGGAGTGGGTGGCGGAGAACCCATTCTTCGCCGGAGAGGTGGTGGTGGCGTCCGCCACCTCGGACACCATCAAACCCTACCTGTCAGTGGAGGAACGCCCCGAATCGTTGTGGATATCGGGGGGTGTCGGGCAAGCCGCCCTCACCAACGCCGGGGACGCCCCGACGTGGCCCACTTGGGTGTTGACCGGGCCTATCAACCAAACTGTCACCCTCAAGATCGGGGAGAACACCATCACCATCCCCCACGTCACCCTGGCGGCGGGGAAAACGATGCGGGTGGAAACAGACCCCGTGAACTCCGGACTGTTCGACCACAACGGCAACCGCCTCCCGAACACGGCCACATCCTTCGTGATCGCGCCCCTGCCCCCCGGCGTTACACAGGTCACCGCTGACATTGGGTTGTCTGGCACCGCACAAATCACCTACCGTGCCCAGTTCTGGCGAGGCTGGTAATGCACACCATCGAGGTGCACGTCCACGCACCCACCGGGGAACTCCTCACCACCGTCACGGCGTGGCAAACCCTGGACGTCACTCAGGTGTGTGACGGCGGCGTGGACGCCACCCAACTGGTCATCCCCGCCGACCACGTCGACGCCCCCTGCCTGGCCACGGATGGTAACCGTGTTCGCGTCAAAGTTGACGGTGAGCAGATCACCTCGGGTGTGATCAGCGAAACCGAGATCAACACGGAAACCTCCGAGGTCACCGCCACGGTCACGGGGGACTGGGATGTGTTGAACGCTATCGTCGCGTCGCCCATCCCCGAGTTCAACAACGACATCCACGGCAACTACGGCGTACGCCCCTCCCTGAACAGTGTTGGGCCGGTCGAAACGGTGGCGCTGGATGTGATTCGGGTGCAAACCGCCAGGGCAGGATACGCCCTCACCGTGCCTGCCTCCACCGGGTTCGGGGTGCAAGTGGCATGTCACCAACGGTGGGAAAACCTCGCTGAAGACGTCACCGAATTCCTCAAGTCCGTGCCGGGAACATGGCGTATTGAGCACACCGGTGGCGTCGGCCCCACCCCCGCCGGATGCCCCCTGGCCCTGGTGAAATATGCGCCCCGCGCTGCGGCCCCAGTGCGGTGGGACTCCCCCGAAGTGGCCCACATGCGCATCACCCGCAAACGCCCCGACGTCACCCGCGTGGTCACCTTCGG
>QXTE01001007.1:758-27718 GCA_003942145.1 Platysternon megacephalum
CAGCAGCCGATGGTTCGCTCGGTCCTCTGCCTCCAGGCACCAGCAGCTCCCCAGGACAAACACAGCAGCCGCAGCAGCTCCAGCAGCCCTGGCAGCCAGGCAGGAAGGACCCCCCACAGGTGGTAACGGTGGTGGTGGTGTCCTGGCCTCTCCCTCCAGAGGCAGGGGGAGGGGGGGCAGGCCGGCACGGCCCCCCCACCCCACACTCAGCAGCGGCAGTCCTGGTAGGGAACTCCAACCGGCGGCAGCAGCAGCAGCAACCCAGGGAGAAGGAGCTCTGGCCAGCAGGGTAGCTAGAGAGGAGGGAGGGAGAGCTCCAGCCACCAGGACAGGCAGAGGAGACTGAGCACTCCCTGCGGGGTGGTCACCCGCTCCTGCCCTGAGGGGCTTAGAACAGCCCAGCAAAGGCCTGTGGCAAGGGGAAAAGCTGCTAGGCTGATTGGGGAAACAGCTGCAGCTGGGCCATGACCCAATCAGGCCCAGCTGGTCCCTATAAGAGGCTGCAAGCCAGAAGCCTAAGCAGTCTCTCTCTGTCTTCAGAGAGAGAAGGGCTTGGCTGCAGGGAGTTAAGGACAGGGTACCTGAGTGGAGCAGGGCTGGGGAAAGGCAGAGGANACCCCACCCCACACTCAGCAGTAGCAGTCCAGGAAGGGAGCACTCCAACCGGCAGCAGCCTAGGGAGAAGGAGCTCCAGCCAGCAGAGCAGAGCAGCCAGAGAGGAGGGAGGGAGAGCTCCAGCCACCAGGACAGGCAGAGGAGACTAAGCACTCCCTGGGTAGCGGGCTGGAAACCCGCTCCTGCCCTGAGGGGCTTAGAACAGCCCAGCAAAGGCTTGTGGCAAGGGGAAAAGCTGCTA
Source organism: Platysternon megacephalum (assembly GCA_003942145.1). Taxonomy (NCBI): domain Eukaryota; kingdom Metazoa; phylum Chordata; order Testudines; family Platysternidae; genus Platysternon; species Platysternon megacephalum. The sequence continues at coordinate 1,615 of QXTE01001007.1, forward strand.
GGCTGATTGGGGAAGCAGCTGCAGCTGGGCCATGACCCAATCAGGCCCAGCTGGTCCCTATAAGAGAGAGAAGGGCCTGGCTGCAGGGAGTTAAGGACAGGGTACCTGAGTGGAGCAGGGCTGGGGAAAGGCAGAGGAGCTGGGGAGCTCTAGCCTGGAAAGTCCCAGGCTGCTGCCTAGCATGAGAAGAGATACAGCCCAGTAAAACATAGACATTTTGGCTGAATCTCACACAAAACTTCTGAAAAGCGAGTTCTACAGATGGTGGAATCATCTCCTGAGTGAAGGGATAGAAGCTCCTTCATTTGGGACAGTAAAAGCTGCACAGAGAAGGCCCTTGTCAGCACTGCCATTCCGGTTATATCACGGGCACTTCAGGCTGAACGCCTCCATTAATCTAAGCTGCAGGTGAATGGTCAGGGAGGGAGGCAGGACTCTTGGTCACCAGGTCTCAGACCAGCTAGGCCTTTAAAAGCCAAAACAAGCCCCTTGAATTCCACCTGGAAGCTCTCATGCAGGCAGCTGCTGTGCTGTAGAGTAATTCCTCCAGGAAGTTTACAGGTGGCACACTCCCTTTGCCCTCTAGCTGTTGTCTCTGCTTTCCTGTGACACGTCTCCTGCTGGGCCAGAAACGGAGCAGCCACGGGCAGGGCAGGCTGCAGCTACACAGAACAGTGGGAAGTTCCGCTACCTCATTTCTGTACCTAGTTCTGTTCATAACAAAGGGTTTATCCCGATACCAGTCAGTAAAATACTACAGCTAATCCGGTCCTGGAGCGTTGGTGCAATATGCTCTCAGCATCAAGATTCTCCCATTTATCAGGCTAGTGCATTTGACACCAGTTTCAGACTCTGGGTGACTTCAAGGTGTAGCGCCATTACCTACAGGGTCGCACATTTTGTTCCTTCTTTGGCTGTGTGGCTAATATATAGAAAAGGGACTTAGGCATAGGATGATCAGTGTCACAACACCTAACTTTTAGGCCCCTAGGCAAAGCGATGGGCACCTTTGAATGCAATCCACAAAGCCAGCATGCTAGGAGCCACCTAAGCCAGCCAGCAGGAGATGCAGACAACAGGGGTGTATCCTAAGTCCCATGCTTCTCTCAGAGTTCAGCACCTATCTCTGAAGAAGAGATCCACGAACTGAGGTAAGAAAGGCATTAGGCCACCTAAGTAGTGCATGGGCCTGATTTGACAGGTGTGCTCAGATGCCACCAACTGGATCAGGACTTTTAGATGAGTTTACACAAAACAGCTGGGGGAGGGGGGGAAAGAGGGACAGAGAGCAGCTCTCTTATAACCTTTAGCCTAGTGATTAGAGTACTCACCCAAGATGTGCAACCATTCAAATTCCAAATGTTGTTGCATTCATATTTTGTGGTGCAATAGACATTGCTCATGTGCTGTTTTCAAAATAATGTAATCAAAATAAAAATAAATTATATAATAAAATACAGAAGAGAATATGTGGATTATCAAACAAGAACATTGGCTTTAAACAGGCAGCAGCTTGAGTTCCTACACCTCCTCTAGGACCCAGCCCAAACTGTGTTTCTGTCTTCAGTGTCAGAGTGGGGAGGCATATTTGTATATTCAGATATACCCATACCATTTGTGTACACAAACTGTACCTGGAACTTCAAGCCCTAATTAGCATTACCTTCCTGTAGGGGTACCTATTATATAAATAATCATGTTTTATACCAGTTCATTGGTTAATATGTATGGACCAGAGATTTAAAGTCAGCTCCCTGAAAGGCAGTGAAACCATCTAATTTGGTCTCTTAGCCCTGTAAGAATTCAGTCAGCTGCCTTGCAGAACTGTTGAGGGGGATACAGAAGAAGGATACAAACAACTGCAGCAGGAGGCGCAGTATAAAGAGCACTACAGTAATCAAGCTAAAATTGTCCTAGTTAATGTATGACATATGTCCAATTCCCCCACAAACTAATTATCTCACCTCTTTTGAGGAGCTAAGGCAACAAAATTGTTGGTGTCACTAGGCATACCCTTCTTGTCCTAGGCCTAGTGAACCAAACCTAGTGAACCAAAGTCTCTCCATGTTTTAACTCTAGTTGACCCCAGAAGCCAGATGCAGACATTTGGGATGTGTAAACAGCCGAGTACACAGCCGGTTATCAGTTGCACCCCTACACACCGGTTCCAAGCGGTAATTATATGGCTTGCAGGTTTCTGGCTAAGGGGGGGATTAACAGGTCAAGGGGATAGGGACAAAATAGCACATCGAAGGACAGTCTTTGCTAATGATCTAGTCTTGTCCTCGCAGGTAATGACTTAACTGCTTGAAGGTATTTACTACCTGCTGAGTGTGTAACTGCTGTAAGGGAAGGAAGGGGGAGAGGGGCGAGTGGGGGGGGGGGGGAGGGAAGAACTTAGCTAGAGTAAAGTATAAAAAGAGAGAAACTGTTTGTGTCTGTGTGCTTGATCTGAGACGGGTCAGTCTCCTTGCACCGCTTTGAGATCTCAAATAAACGTTGTTTGCTTCTCCACCCTGGTGTGTTCATTGGCGCGAAGCACACCGGGCAACGAACCCCCGCTGTTGCTGTCCTCGGGCACTCTGTGCCGGCAACAAAATGATAGAGTACTGTTTGCTGCTTGAGTCCAAACATGCTCATGGTGATAGAGAGCAAGATGTCAGGAAGGGTCCTTCTTTGCAAACTGATGTAATGGTTTGGACCCCAGCTTACTGGAAGGTGAAAGATAGTTACAGCACATGAATGGCCATTTTAATCACTTTTCTCAAGACTGTAAATGCTAACTTGGACTGATAGGAGAAAATAACCATCCAAAAATGAAGCTGAGTCCTGACACTTTGAGGTGGCATTCCAGCTTCTCGTAAAGGGAACGTTGAGAAAACACTGCTGCAGAGTCAGCAATACTAGCATCATATCAGGTCATTTTGATAAAAGATGTACACAGTATGGAGTTGATAGCCAGACTCGAACAGATGTGTTGAGAGCTTTGTTCCATTTGCGAAACTGCTTGAACAAACATTTTGGTCGCTTATGTCGGGGACTCGAACCCCAACAGCGAAGTTCGTTGTCTGACCGCAGAGAGACAGGCAACACCAGCAAGGTCCGATAAAAAAAAGTTCTTTATTGACAAGTGCACGCGCCAGTAAAGAACTGCTCGTATCCGAAGAGAACCAGCAGGCACTTTTACAACTAAGTATAGGTTATATACACAGTTCCGTCGCGTCACAAATTATTCATTTCACACAACTCATATCCCACCCCTTTTTTGGTTAGTAACAAACCCTAATAACAAAGCACATCTGTCTTTCTTTATAATGTAAGCAAGTTGATGCCCCAGCAACTTTCTTATCAGCAAGGTTGCCAAGCAACAGACACTGGAAGACAAGAGTTAACGCAGCTGGTAACTTGAGGAATGCACCTCCCTTTCTTATTTCACTTTTTTCCAGGGCTTTTATGAAACATGCTTCTTGAAACCTCTATCAACCTGACTGAAGTCAAGTTGGCATAACTGTTATTTGTGCTACATCTTTATTCAGGCCTAACACTTAGAAGAGTGGAGAGCAAACAATCTGGAGTTACAGTAGCAGGACTGAGGAAAACAATGTAGGTAGGAAAAAAACATAGTTAAAGTCAAAAACAAACTGAATCACATCCCCTGGATATGTGCATAAAATTTACTCATATATTGTGGCCTGGGGGGAAAACTGCAAAGAGGAGCCAGCTAAAGACTCCAGCCAGCAGAAGCATCCAAAGCAGGGACTGCTATACTGCCGGGAGAGAGGGTAAAATGGGGCCCAGCCAGGGTTCCACCTCCCTCCAGCGTCCTTTTGGACCCAGAACTGGGCAGGGGAGATCTCTACCCAACCCTGCGGGAACTAGGACCCAAGTGGTGTATCCCATTGCCTCAACCATGTAGCCTTTTGGGGAAACTGCAGAGTATCCAGCCCATAGGAGCAGAAGCAGGCAAAGCAGGAGTCTCTGGGAGCAGCTCCAAGGCAGAGGGCAGGAGCAGCACATGGCAGTGGGGGAAGGGACAGCTGAACTGCTGGCACTTGATAGCCCGCTGGGCGGCTGCAGCACAGGGAACTTAGGGGAGTGGGGGGCTGATAGGGGGGCTGCCGGTCCACCCTGGTTACAAGCGCCCACCAGCTAGCTGCAACAGGCTGCTCTTCCTGCAAGCAGTGGACAAAGCAGGCGGCTGCCAAACAACGTTAAAAGGGAGCATTGCACAACTTTAAGGGAGCATGTTCCCTAATTGATCAGCAATGTAACAACAAAACAATGTTAACCGGGATGACTTTAAGTGAGCATTTACTGTACCAAGAAGTGTTTCTAGGAAAAGGAAAGTGTCCAAAGCTCACCACTGTTAGCACTGCGCATACATTTTTCTTACTGTTCTTATACCACTGGTGATCTGACTTCACCATTTCATCCTGGTCTTCCTGAAACCACTGGAGACAAGTTTATTCTATAAGTGCTGGAAAAACTGTCAGTATTTTGGTTCTTTTAATTTATTTGTATTTTTGAATTTTTGTTATTAAGGCAAAGTTACATTACTGGTTGTAATCATACTAATTATACATTACTTATTCAGGATCAGATTAATATTCAGAGAACCTGGCTAAAGATTCTGGTTTGCTGACTGAGTTCTCCTCCTCTGAGTGTGTTAAAAAGGATGACCACACTTCCAAAAACCTATCCTCTTTCTGGAGTTTCTCTTGTGTAAGTACTTGGTGTGAAAGCTTTTCAACTACAAGGACAGTCCACATTTTACTTTCTTATATAACACATCATATTTATATACCACAATTCCATAGGAGGAGGAGACACATTTTTCCAGTAATGTGCAATACAAAGTCTAGCTGCTAGCAATAAGAAGAAAATACTTTGTCATTCTGTTTAAAATGCAGATCCTTTACTGGAGCATTAAGTAAGGAGGTCAGGGGATCTCTAAGAAGCCAGCATTTTGTCATAAGATGAATCTCTTTAATAAGTTCCTCTCAAAACTTTCTAATTCCTGGACACAACTACCACATGTGCAAGTATGTTCCCATTTCCCCCACAATCTCTCTAACAGAGCTTTTCTCTAGCAGCAACAATATGATGGATCTTAACTGAAGTCTAATGTCATTTACACACTAAATTAAAATACATTTTATTTATGATCTACACAAATTGAAGATGTATATCCCCTTTCCCACGCATATACCCACTCGTTTTACTTTACATTACACAAAGTAAAACTATTTCCCCATGCTTATTTTTCCCCCCCTACAGTTCCTCACAATATCCTTGTCAATTGCTGGAAATGGGCCATTTTCATTACCACTACAAACAGTTCTTTTTCTCTCCTACTGATAATAGCTCACCTTAACTGATCTCTCTCCTTATAGTGTGTATGGTAACACCCATTGTTTCATGTTCTCTGTGTGTGTGTGTATATATATATATATCTTCCTACTGTATTTTCTACTACTTGCATCCGATGAAGTGGGCTGTAGCCAACGGAAGCTTATGCTCAAATAAATTTGTTAGTCTCTAAGGTGCCACAAGTAGTCCTGTTCTTTTGTACATAGTAGTATTACATATCTATGTAGTATGTGCTAAGTAAAGTTTGAGATATCACATCCATTGAGCAGTTTTATTTTTAAAAGCAAGGTCAGTTAACCTGTAGTCAGTAACACAAAATGTCTTAAGACCATATCAGTGTTTTTTAGTAGTTAGAGCAGGGGTGTGAAAGTCAAAACTTGAATTCAGTTCCCACCTCTTGTCACTGACTTTCCTTACGCCACTTACACTCACTCCACCAAAATGAGGTTAATAATAATTAATTATTTCACAAGGGTGTTCTGTTGCTTAATTAAAGTTTAGTACTTCAATATTTGATGATGAAAGGATCAGAAAGAGTTAATTAGGGTGCTTTAATATCTGATATTTAGAGCAGTTGTCAGTTTATAACTATAAACGTATTTGTACAATGTATAGCTTGATGAAAAAGATATATAATGCTTTTCTTCAGCAGGTACTTTACTTAAATATTATCTGTAGTCTGTCCCTGGGGCACAGATGTTAAGTAATTTCTACAAGTCACAGTCAGTCGAAGCAGAACCATAAAAAGAACCCAGATCTCCTGATTCTCCTGTTCTATCCTCCTCTCTATAGCTACCGGTCATGTGATGAACTACACCTTATGTGATGAACTACTTTTACTGAACCAGGGCTGACTGCAGACAGACACCAGAGATGCCAGCTGTTAGCCAAGCATGGGAAGCAGAACTCGGGATCTTCAGCTCCAAAAATAGGCCTCTGTCACTTGAGCAAAAAGAGAATTACCACCAGTTCTCCCTAAAATTGGAGCTTTTATTTATCTTTTTGGGCTAGTCTCTAGAGAGGGCATATAATCATAAACAAATGGGCTGGGCAGGCAGGGATGCACGCATACATAACAGCCACTACATCACCCCCTTTTTGTGAGTTAACACCTGGTTGTCATGGCAATTGCACCACATCCTTCATTGTGACATCCTCTAGCCCAAGCAAAGCTATTGAGGCAATGAACAAAAGTCCGTGCTCAACTTGGCCTCAGAGAGAGACAGTTGGCACTGTGCTGTACTCCAGCAATTTTACCAATTTCTAGTCTACAGCATTCAAGGTTTGGCAGAAGTAAGTGAATTTTTTTCGTGTACCCAATAGAGTAGAACTGTGTGAGGTTTTTTATGAATGGAGTTGTGGGGCCACAGGGGTTTCAGCCTAGTTCCTAGTGGGCATTAGATAGATTATTCCTGTAACTTTGAACCTAGATGATTCCAAACTAAAACAAAGCAAAGCCTGAAAAGAATCTTAACCTAGTATGGCAGGAATGATAGACCGAATGTCAACTGAGATGCTGAATCAAACAGCAGCTTTGACTTTCAAGACATTTCAGCCATACCTGAACATTACTTGGTGTCTATTCTTTTTTAAACTGTCTGTTGTCTACTTACACCAGTGATTTCAACTCCTTCAGTCATGGGGGTTTTTAACGTGGATCATTTGTTGTTCGGGTGGATATTTTCATTGTAGTTAGTGCTGGGGGTTGAGAGCCAGACTTCTGAGATCTAGTCCCCAGCTTTGCCATTGGCTTGCTTTCAATACTGATCTGGCCCATATAAAGAGCAGTGTTCTCAGGATCAATCCCCTAATCCACTCAGTTCTCTTCATAATGTATTTTATTAACATCAGTTCTACTTCAAATTATGAGATCTTAAAAGACTCAGAATAAAATCACATCCTGCTTGAAATAATCTAGGAAAATAAATGTATGGCCCTTAAATAATTCTCCCCATACTAATCCAGGAGTCCATGTCATGTATTGTTATGTGTCTTATAAATTCAATATCAGTGAGGCTCACTTTATCCCATATATGCACATATTAGTGATATCTGTGTCCATTATAAAATGGGTTACCCCTTGCAAGTTAAAATCTAGTTGTTTCACTATCCCCTCACTTGTGCCCACTCCCTGTTTTATGGATTGCAAAGACATTGATTAGGTGACCTAAAGCAGCTCCACTATAATCCTAGTGCAGTAGCCTGTGTATTTTCCACTTCTGTGGGCACAATGGGTAGATCGGGCAAAGGATTGTTCAAGGAGCATGTCTTGCCCTGCAGCAGCAAGGGCTTCACAGTCTGACTTTTCTTTATATCGAAGGACTATTAACTTCATTCTAGAAATAAGGACTCTGAGAGAGTTAATGCCATAAGAATTGCTCAGAAGTTATTTGACTCTTGGTTTACAATGCTGGTTTTTAATTTATTTCATGATCATATTAACTGCATTGAAAAGGCAGCTGCTAAATGCCTTTTCAACTGCTACAAACCTAAGTTTGAACTTGTCCTAAAGAAAGCAGCAGAGCCTACTCCACTGTCTCCTTAGCTTACTGGGTTTGTTTGCTGGGAAAAACCTTAAATAGGACTTAATCAGTCTCTTAAACAGAGAGATATTGTATGAGATATGGGAACAGTTTTAAGGCCATCTTCAGCTGCAAAGATCACCTCATTGTTTAATTAATTCCTTTGCCCTATCACTAATGAGATGAGTACCAACCTGAAAAACAGTCCTATCTTCAAAAGTCAATAATAATCCTCTGTCTAGCCAGTCATCCTAAATATATATATATATATCACCAATCACCACAACATCTCTCTATCCATCTATCAAAGTAGGGAAGTATTATTTACCTCTGACATAACACAAGAAAAAGGGGTCACCCAATGAAATTAATAGGCAGTAGATTTAAAACAAAATGAAGTACTTCTTCACACAATGCATAGTCAACCTGTGGAATTCATTGCCAAGGGATGTTGTGAAGACCAAAAGTATAACTGGGTTCAAAAAAGAATTAGATACATTCATGGAGGATAGATCCATCAGTGGCTATTAGTCAAGATGGTCAGGGACTCAATCCCCATGCTCCAGGTATCCTAAACCTCTAGTGCTAGAAGCTGGGACTGTACAACACTTGAAATTGCCCAGGAATGTTCATTCCTTCTCAAGCATCTGGCACTGGTCACTTTCAGAAGACAAGATACTCCCATTGTCCGATCATCTCTCTTTAACCGCATGGAAGATTTCCCTAATGTAAATGTCTCTATTTTTATTCAATTAAGGTCTGAGAATCTATTAATTCACGATGGAGTACCTGAAAACAATGGTGGATTCTTGGTAAGAAGAAAATAAAAGTTTTACACTGTACACACTGTTCAGAGTGTATTTGGGGGGGGGGGGGAGAGGGAAGTGACAGGGAAAAAGGCCAGAGTTTGGGCCACATAGTGTCGCCAAAAAGCCTCAGAATACCATGTAGGCCACTGACAGCTTCACACATAATCCTGCAGGCAGCTCTGCTTAGTGTAATGTGTCGCATGTCTCCTTCTGAACCCCCTAACAGTTGAGTGGTTAAATGTCTGGGTTCCTCTCAGAGATCCCTTCCTAAAATAATATTTTAGGTGCCTCAAAAATTCATTAAGCCACCCTTTTGAATCAGGTTTCCTGCTCAAGGCTGGAGTCAGCAATCCTTTAGCTCCTCTACTGTTCACAGCATTCCTTAAACCCACAGTTCATAAATTGCTTTGGTTATTGGTAAAATACTCTTATTAGGAACTCATTGGGATATTGTCTGTCATTTTACACAGAGGAACAGAATAATAAACATACTGTGTATTCCAACCCTAAATCAATAGACTCCTCCCAGTGCCCTACCCATTCCTAACATTTTGTTGTTTCCATTTCATTTAGGATGAAGGTTCCATCAAGGGCCGGACCACGTGTCCACACCCGATTTGCGGACACTCTTTGGCCCTTCACCTACTTCTTCTTCCCAAATGAAGCCTCTTCGCCTCTCAAAATGGCAGATCCATCCTCCTTCATCAGGTAATTCTGGCAATGAGCATACTCCTTGCCCTAGGTTCGAGTACTTTGGGGGCTGCAGGGTTTCAGGTACATGTGTGGAACAGGGCCCCCATCTTTCTGAAAATGTGGATGCAGCACTGTTCAAAAAACTCTTCCTTAGCCAGGGGTGTGTGTCCTGCCTGGACCCCAGCAAAGCCTGGGAATGCCCACATCTGGAGCTTGGGACCCATTTTTCTAGTTTATGATGCTCTCAAGAGTGAGAAAAGAAGGGAATTAGGAACAGAAAATGCAGCAGTCACATGTTTAGTGTGATCTCAACTTTGCTCTCTGTATTTCACTGGGACTGGGGGTAGGAACAGCTCTGCTAAGAGGACAACGTACTTACAAAGGTATTTCTACAGTGCAGTTTGGGGAAGGGGCAACTGAGAGCTCCTCCAAAGATCTCAATCACTTGTCAAGAGATTATTCCCTAAAATCCTTTGCCTGTGAGTAATGTAACACTCCATCCCTGATTCAGTGGAGTTTATTTTCTCCTTTGGTAGTGACCAAGACCAAGAAGAATGGCTGATGAAATAAGGCACATGGTGGGACAGCTGATGGCCATATAGGGATTAGGGAGTCATGGGGCTCACTGCTTTTCCTCTCTCTTGCCCATTTAGCTGATATGAGAATTTAGGAGTCTCATAGACTCATAGACTTTAAGGTCAGAAGGGACCATTATGATCATCTCGTCTGACCTCCTGCACAACACAGGCCACAGAATCTCACCCACCCACTCCTGTAACAAACCCCTAACCCAGGGTTTCTCAAACAGGGGTCGCCACTTGTGTAGGGAAAGCCCCTGCGGGCCGGGCTGGTGTGTTTATCTGCCCCGTCCGCAGGTCCGGCCGATAATGTAAATTATGTTATATGAGGAGGCAGGAGATACAGGAGAGAATTCCTTTCCTGATACTCATATTTCCTTTCCATTCATGTTATTTTAGGATGAATACTCCATCATGGGTTAATTTAATCAGTGACTCTCCCTTGCCTGCCCCTGTACTCCCCGAGGCTCAGTTCTTTGTGCTTTATGAAACTTTCCTCAAACAGACTGGACCCTCTACCCCTGAGTGAGTATTGGGATTTCTTCACTTCTTTATCTGTATGTATATTGGGGAGGGTGCATGTCCAAGTTTGTGCAGGGCTTTGGGTGTAGACAATATGGTTACCACATTTCTAAAAAGATAAACACTTAACAATATATTCTCTGCAGTCATTGTAAGGAAGAACTACATTCTCTCTCACCCTGGGCATTTTCTGACCAACAACCAACTCCAACCATTCCTCCTCATGTTAACATTCTCTTGCAATGCAAATACACCTTTCCCGCAATCCTAACTTCACCCTGCTACTATCTAGTTAGTGATTGTCATATTCTCCCATATCACTGCACTTCAGTGGAAGGGAAAAGTCTTAACATATTTGCAGAGTGATTCAAAGACTCAGGGTATGTCTACACTACCCGTCGGATCAGCAGGCAGTGATCGATCTAGCGGGGGTCGATTTATCACATCTAGTCTTGACACAATAAATCGACCCCCGAGCACTCTCCCATCGACTCCTGTACTCCACCGCTGCGAGAAGCGCAGGCAGAGTCGACAGTGGAGCAGCAGCAGCCGACTCACCGCAGTGAAGACATGCGGTGAGTAGGTCTAAGTACATTGACTTCAGCTACATTATTCACGCAGCTGAAGTTGTGTAACTTAGATCGACACCACCACCACCACCCCAGTCTAGACCAAGCCTCAGTTACTGCTTTGGCAAAGGAGTTTACTATTATTCCTATAGTTGTAACTCAGAGCTGCCCAGTTACATATTATCCTGAATTCCATGGCCTACCACCTGCCATTCTGACAATTATGCGGTTCGGAGTACGATATTTGATTTCAGCTACTTGTAGGATAGATTGTGTTATCCCTGTAGTCCCATAGAGTAACAGAAACACTTGTTCGGGTAAAGCAGCTTTGGTTGTTCCCCTTCCCACAATTATTTACTTGTTTCTACTGCCACAGCCAAGCCTGAGAGGCTTTGAACTATGGATTTTATTAGAAGTTGGAGGCAAGGAAAGGGGATGTAAATAGAATGTACTGGTACAGGTGAATTTAGCTGTGCATTAACAGGGGCCACTATGGCATATTTAGGACAAGTGGGGACATTGTTCAGCTGCTAATAATATTTTGCATCTATTTCTCTTATTTTAGGACATTAGCCGAGAGCTCAGATGCTCAGATTCAGTAATCGGCCCCAAGAAGGCCATGTAATTCCAATCCCCTCTTCCCTCTTCAGTGAGTATTCAAGTTCTCCTTAATTCTAGCTTGTGCGTACATTAAGGATGGTGTGGGAGAGGGTCCGTAAGGGCTCAAATGCATGTAAGGAACAGTGCTGCCACCTTCCTGAAAATGCAGGACAGTTCTCTCAGTCTGGGGATTGTAAGAAAGCTCGACATTCTCTCTCTCACTTTGGGCACTGTCTGACCCCTAAATAGCCCCAACCATGACTCCACACCTTAACATCCAAAACACTCCACACCCTAACATCCATGATTAGAGCAAATTATCCCACCCTTTCCTTATTTATATAGTTCCAACAGTACTTTACAGTGAAGGATGAAAGCAAGGTCCCTGCTTGGAGGCTCTACAATCTCTCTAGACAAGGGACAGGTAAAAGATGTAAAACTCATTATTCCCCTTCCTTTAGTTTTTTGGCTGTTGCTTCTTCATCCTTACCCAGATGAAAGATGCTCATATTGCCACCTTTAAAGCAATACACATTTTATTAGAGAAGGGAGGAGAATTGATACAGATATGAGTTAAATACAGATTAGCAGAGCTGAAAAGGGGGTTTGCTCTGCAGCAGCTGATCTTTCAACTCTTTTCCTTTAAGGCTGAGCTCTCCACCATCAGCCATTAAAGCATCACTGGCAGATGAAGACCTTTATTTTACCCCAGACCAACCTCATATTCTGGACTGGGGCTTTCCTGAAAGACAACTGAACAGCATCATCTTCCCCCCAGTGAGTATTCAGAGTCTCAGCCATTCTTCCCTAAGTGTACCTCAGAAACAGGTTTGCAATTTACCTATTTGTACAGGGCTGAAAATGAAAATTTAGAACTACAGCCTACAACCATTCAGCCTACACCAAACTCTGACTCACTCAGAGCACTGTCTGATCTATGGCCAGATCCTACAATTCTTGGAACTTGTCTTTTGCCAGCCTGCTAGCACTGACTTAATATGCATGCAGTGTTTATGCAGAGTTCCTTATTCCTTGACTATGGCAGGAGGAAATACCTCCTTTCCTTTATTGTAGACTTTGGAAATACTATACATGTTTTTGAGGTTGAGATTAGTATTATTTTCAGCATCTCCCTTCAACTAGCTGCTCCAACTGCTCCAGAAGGAAGGACATGCATGACAGTAGCATTTACTCACTGCCCTCCAATAATGCAAGTTCTCTATAATATACTGGAGTTTGCTGGTGCCTACCACAATCCTTTACTTGCTTCTTCTGCCCTCCGTGGGCAGGGAGGCTTTGCATGTTCTCCTTTAAAACATGATGGAATTTATTAGTAGTCTGAGGGAAGGAGAGTGGATTCCTAGAGCTGTGATGTGCATGTCACATTCCAGGTCTCTACAGGGTATGCAATGCAATTTTTCAGCTTTGGATGAGCATTTAATTTTCTATTTCTGTCCTTTTAGGATGTGGACTCCAGCATCTGGCCACTGAACAGATCACAGTGTGTTCATTGCCCTGGGAGGCTTCAGTCCAACCATTCTATCCAGAAAGAGGTTTGCTTTAATTTAGAGCAGACCCTCTTCCATTCAGTGAGTACAGGAGATCTACTGTGCAGGTACATCTTTCTTTCTTTTGTGCGGGGAGGGGTCCATAAAGGCTCAGGTTAAAGCATGGAATAGAGTTGCCATCTACCTGAAAACGTAAATACAAGATGATTATGTTGCTCCAGGCATTCTAAGGAGGCACCAAATTCCAGATTCCTCAGGACACTGGCCGACCAACATCTTCCCCCAGCTATTGCTTCTCATCTTAGCATTTACATCAAGAAATAAATTGGAAAGTAAAGACTCATTCTATCATATCATCAGAGCTTTAAAGAGCAGCATACAATGTCTCTGCCCAAAAGAGCTTACAATGCAGCAGATTGATACAGATCTTACTGAGAGGTGATAAAATGGGATTGTGCTGATGCAAATATTTGTGCTTCTTTTCCCTTGAGACAGAGATCTCCTTCATCTCCAACTTTACAGTCTCAGGCAGATCAACTGAAGAGTGGGCCATCTTCTGCCCAGCGAATACTGAGTCTCTCTTCAGTTCCTCCCTCCTCAAACACCACAAAGGGTGATACCTCAGTGTAGGGAGTAGGGTGGAGGCGTGCAATATAGCAATCATCTTCCTGAAAGGGGAACTGTAGGATGATCACACCTTGCAGGCATTTTAAGGAAGCACCAGTTTCTGGATCACTCAGGGCACTGCCTGGTCTATGACAAAACGTGGTCATGGCTTCTCATTTTAGAATCTCCTTCAAAAGTCAATAATCCTTTACCCCTGGGGGAATTCTGCACCCAAAAAAAAAATCAAAATTCTGCATACTTTGTCAAAATAATGCAATATAATCACACCAGATTCAACTGTTTTGGTAATTTATTTAAACTACAATACAGAAAAATCACAAGAACTATTCAGCATTTCCTAAGCACATGAAAGTTAAGTTACAAACACTTGGTAACTAATACCCTGCATTCCAGTTATAATCGTGGATTTTCATTTAAATTACATTACAGAACACCAAACAGCCACACACACACACACACACACACACACACACAAAAAAGTAGAATGTCATTTTAAATTGCTCAGACTTTCACACATGAAAGTCATACAGTTTTGGTAATCATTGTCCTGGACCTGGCTGGGTACTTTGGGAAGTGCTTGGTTCTGATTGTCCTGACATTTTATTGACTCTTTGGTAAATGTTTTATTTGCCCTCAAAGTCTTTTTTTAAAATGGGTAAGTAAAATAAATCCTGAGCTTTGGCACAGAAATAAAGTGAGAAAGCACACAGATCCTCTTAGCTGAGGATTCCCTTACTGTCATTTATAATAAGGCTCCTTTACATCACTCTGGGGATGTAGGGGCCTTAAAACTTTTACAGGTTTTATGCTCCTGGGGAAATTGACTGAGAATGGAAACAGTTAACTAACAATAGCAACATTAACAACAGTTAACGTTAACAGTCAGGCTGCTACATTTCTGCTTCAGAGAATGAGATCAATTAACTATCAACAGCAACTTTAACGATGTTACTAACTACATAGTCAGGCTGCTAATGCCTCAGAGCATGAATCAATTATCTCAGTCAGGGCTACTACATTTGTGCCTCTAGACTGCCTCCTGCATAATAAAAAGCCCTACCCTTCCACACCAGTGAGCTGTAGTAGCAAGAGAGAGGGACAGAGTCTCTCTCTCTCTCTCTCTCTCTCTCTCTCTCTCTCGATTGTTCACTTCTTGGCACGCACATACCACCCCCACGCCCCCACCGGTGATCACGCAGGCATGCATGCCCAGTCCTCCACCCCCATCTCTGAGTAGGGTGACCAGATAGAAAGTGTGAAAAATCAGGACAGGAGATGGGGGGTAATAGGCACCTACATAAGAAAAAGCCCCAAATATCAGGACTGTCCCTATAAAATCGGGGCATCTGGTCACCCTATCTCTGAGGTAGCTCCATGCATGCTGGAACAGATGCACTGTCTGGGCTGCTGGGGAAGAGGCGTGTCCCCCCTGGTAAATTTTATTTGTATTTTTCTGTGCAGGGGCACAGAAAAATGCGGCCCATGTGAATTCCCCCAGCAGTAAATCCTTTTCCATGTATAAACGCAGTATGCAGCAGTGGCTCTATGTAGGACCTTAGTCCTATTCTCAAAGCACTGTTCAATCAAGAGTTTGACACTGATTAATGTAAGGATTGTGAAGCCACACTGTTATCATTATGGACCCAGCAATGGCTCACACAAACCCAAGTGGAAATGAGAAGCTGTTCTTACACAAGAAGGAAACGCTGGTCTAGGACACCAGGGCCCAAACTTTTCACGTGGTTTGAAAGCATGCAATGGATCTTTAGCTTCCACTGCACAACTCACAGAGCCAGTGTAAAGGAGCTGCGGTTTGTGATGATTTTCCTCCATCACACTAAAATCAATGTGTGGGAAGTTGCTCCTCTCTCAAAAGGACATAATGTCTATTTCTTCTGGTGTCTCCCATTATCATCTTTAACTAAAAGGAGAGAATGGGCTGTTATCCTTTGGGGGCACATTTGGACATGACAAAAGCTATCTGGGCTTTTTCCTAGTGCCTCTACCACAGTCCCCTCTCTAGTGACTTCACTTAGGAAATGGGATCCAGATATGTATGGGTCATTCCCTGGTCAGAACTGGGAAAGCTACCTAGTCACTCTATTCGCTGCAGCTAATAAATTGATAACAGAGGGGAGCAGTCTTCAGGGCACCAGTTTGCCGTTCCATAAGCACAACGTAATGATGAGTATCAAGTTGCTTGTCAATCACTGAATGGATTCCCCACTCTAAACCAATTCTTGACTCCACTGTCCTCCATGTTTTCCCATGAGAAGAAATGAGGGGAAAACCATCCCCCAGAGGGCGAGAGTGGTCTTGGCAGAAAGAAGTGTTATGGGTGGTTCATGAACCTGCTGACCATGGCTCCCATTCCTCTCCTTCAGCCTTGAGAATTGAGCTGTACGTGAAGGGCATGAAGTGTACCCCATCCATGCTCAGTCTGGCAGAGCGGAGAGCTGAGCTGGCATCTTCTGATGATATGTGTAACTCCATTTTCATGTTCCTCTTTGGATTTCAGTCCCGATCTAAGTCAGAGCCAGCATAGCAGTGAATTGAGATCATCAAGGTTGAGGTGGGAGACCAACAAATGCCCCCCCCCTCTCTCTCTCGACTACACAGATGCTTGAAAGGGAGAGTGTGACCTGTTTAGGCCTCAAGATTTACTATCCTCAGTAACTCCTCCGTGGCATCCAGTTTTTGACTGGGCATTTGGAGAGGGTGGGGAGAAGAATGTGGGGAGGGGATGATTAGATACAAGACAGTTATGATAAATAGACAGGTCAGCGTCCAGAGGCACTAGACAGGGTTTCCTCTCCTTTCACTTAGATATTTGTGGGACCCAGACAAGTTCTCCTCATCCCTTAGACTTATTTACACTGTCAGATCGGTAGCAGTTTATCTGTTCCTTTCATTGAACAGCAATCAGGAAACACCACAAACACTATAACAGAAAAATATTTGTCCAATATCTCTATACACAGGCATTCTAGTAGCACAAAACTAGTGAGGACAAAGATTGGGAATCCTTATTAAGAGCTAATATTAGTTAAACCTATCCAGTAACTCAGAATTGAAAATGAAAGTTAAGTGAATTCAGGGTTCAGCAGGGAAGAGGATAAAAAGACAGAGGGATTAGTCCAGTTCCTTATACTACGTATGGAAACTCTGCAGGTGTTGCAACTGCACAACACACTGCATCAAGGATGGTAAGAATACATGAAAATGACAAGTTACATTTCTGGAGATTTATTCTCTCTCTAGAAAGAGAGATGTTTCTACCCCCATATGCAACAGATCATTCAAGAGATGTTTATTCTCCCCCAGTGAACACTGGGCAGAGCCTTAGACTCCCCAGCAAGACACTGATCAGAGATTTTGTCCCTCCCAGAGGACAGGGAATCAGATTTCCCATCACAGAGATATGGTCACAACTGTTGAAG
Source organism: Platysternon megacephalum (assembly GCA_003942145.1). Classification (NCBI taxonomy): domain Eukaryota; kingdom Metazoa; phylum Chordata; order Testudines; family Platysternidae; genus Platysternon; species Platysternon megacephalum. The sequence goes on from QXTE01001007.1 coordinate 18,853, forward strand.
TTCCCACAATGCAGGGCCGGCTCTATAGTTTTTGCCGCCACAAGCAAAAAAAAAAAAAAAAGCCGCGATCGGGAACTCGTACCCCGCCGCTTCATTTTTCGGTGGCAATTTGGCTGTAGGTCCTTCCCTCCGACACGGACTGAGGGACCCGCCGCCGAATTGCCGCCGAAGAGCCGGAGGTGCCGCCCCCTTCCAGGGGCCGCCCCAAGCACCTGCTTGCTGGGCTGGTGCCTGGAGCCGGCCCTGCCACAATGTCTATCAATGCCGTGTATGAGCTGCAAGAAAGCTTCAGTGCAGTTACTAGTGTGAAGTCAGGACAATCAGGACCCCAAGACCATAACCTTAGGATGCAGTCTCAGATAATTTGGCAGAAGTGTCCTATTGTGAATACCCTATTTGCTACCTACTTATTGTATCATTAAATACAAAGTTGGTGCTACAGTGTTAGTTAAGAAGGGACAAAGGCAGAGCCTGGAAGTAGAAACACAAACAGACTGATCCTGGGCTTATTGTCCCTGCGGGTGTGTGCACCAAAGAGAAACTTCAGGTGTCCCCAAATGCATATCTGTGCTCTCTCTGTTGCACCCTCAAGGAGCGACATTGCTGGCCATAATGATGAGGAGAGGAAGACTCAGCAACTACCTGAGGAAATTTCAACAAAAACGTTAGTATCAATGCAACATCTGTTTAGTCTGAACCTTTCAACTAGTATCTCAGGTATCTCTGATGGGGGAGATTATAGCATTGTCTGTGAACTTCTGCCCAAAGATCAGGGAGGGTGGAGGGGAACTGTGAACCCCCTGAACTCACACAAAGGAAGATGAGGCAAGAGAGACCAGGAGGAGGAGAGAAGTGAAAAGTAAAAACATGTCAGCTCTTAATGAGTTTGGACTTTCATTATGGTTCTCAATAACCACACTGCAGTAAGTAGACAATTCTCTGGCACTCACATCTTGTTGAGCTCCACTCTCTTAAATAATAACCACCTGTGCAGATTGCCCTGTGATCGTTACAAGATTTGTAATGGAGATAAACTACCTGGTCAAAATACACACACACCCCTCTCTTCAACTGGGTGCCTTTGATTGATGTTAAATCTCACACTGCAGCATTGTCAGCATAGGGTGTCCTATCTGAAAAAGATGTCAGCTGGCAGCCAGGCTCAGAGTACAGGCTGGCTAAACCCTGCAAATGGTCATTGAACACCCAAGGTATGTTATGTTTTCCTCACATTGCCCCTTGTATTCCATAATTTCAAAGAAATATTACAGTGCCTAGTTGCAAGAGTTCCACCAAACAGAGTTCTAGAATATTGTACATTCCTTTCCTTTTTTTGTATGTACAGAACCACTGACAAAGGCTAAATTTCCTCATCACCAGCTGTATTGATCTGGGAAAGAACACCCGTGCTGCTGATAGAACAGCTGCTTCCCAGCTCACAGGTAAGACTAAGATCAGTTTCACAAAACTCTTCTTTTCCTCACCACCTAGTCCTTTCTTCTATTTTAGCGATTAACTTCTCAGCCTCCATCACACAGACAACATCTCCCACATCCTCCCTGCACATTTTCCCCAGTCCCAGGGATGCTCATATGAGCATAATAATGTACTTGATATTCTAAATGAGATGTCAATATCGCCTCTGTTTGCTGAAAGAAGTGAGAGCTTATAAAGTGTCAAAAAGAATATGGAAAAATAACTGGAAGTTTTGGGTTGCTTTTTAGATTCCATGTTTGTCCAAAATGGAATATTTATCAGGCTGGAAACAAACATCTGGAAATCCATCCACAAGACCACCTGCCATCAGATTCCAGCCTCATCTCTAGGAAACAACTCCTAGGAGACCTCCTATTTGGCAAATATCCATGGGAAACATCTCTTGTAAGACCACATACAATCAGCCATAGCTTCATCAGTTGGAAACATCTCTTGTACCATTGGGCTATATTTCCATCAGTAGAAAGATCTCCTGTGAGACTTCATATAATCGACTGCAATATCATCTACCGAAAAGTTAAACATGTTTGTTCTACTGTCAACTTCCTGGGATTAAGGACTGTCTCCTAATTTGTACTGCACTTAGCACATCATTGAATAAAATAAAATATTTCATTTTATTTCGTTTGTTTTTTCCTCTCTCTTTCCACACTAGGGGGGAATCTGCCTTCTCCATTATTTGCTCTCTCTCAACACAATGGTGCTGAACCTGTAAGAATGCACGAGTGGACCCACCTTCTGCTCCTCCTCTTTCCAGTACACCGTACCAAATATATATATCTTGCTGGTATAGTGTACTGGACCATACTGCCCTACTTGCGCTGCTGGACTGGAGATATATTCTCCTTCAGTAGGCATACTGCTATTTTTAAACAGGCAAACAATTTGAGATTTCCTTTCCCTTGTCCCAGCACACATGGCAGTTCACAGACAACTGCTTGGAGTTTGGGGTAGCTCCCTCCGTGGGCAAGTCATTACCCCTAACAGACACAGGAACATTTCCTTCACTGTCACAATTGTCCACACTCGTAATAGGCAAGGTATAGGGATACTCATGTTCCACTAACCTTGCCTTCCCAAACTGCTGATCAGACAAAGCCATCAGCTCACAAGGCTGCCTAGGCTCATCTGAACTTTATTTGCCTCTCTCTCCCTTATCCCAGCACTCATGGGCGTTTACAGACAAATACTGGGAGACTGGGGCAGCTTCCTTAACAGGCAGGTTGCCACTCCCAACATACAAACAACTGGAGACATTTTCTCCCACAGATAAACTGCTGTTTTTCCACAAACAGGGGCTCATCATACTGAGCTACTTCAAGCAAATTACTTTTACCTTGTTCAGGCTCACTTTTACAAACTTTACTTGCCAACAATCCATCACCCACCAAAAATCTTCTTTCCTTCCTCAGTTAGGTCTTCAACCTGGTCATATACACACACACCCTTTCACAAATCTCCTTGTCAGATACAGATAATACAGAGGATTCACATTCATACTTTTTCTGGGGTTGGGTTATGACATTACCCTGATAAAAATATAGCTTTAATATCATTCCCAATCAAAAGATCTGTAGGCAAAATAACTTCCTTACACCTACTATAACTTCATGTTTAATACCATTCCATTCAAGGTGGATTCTGACTAAAGACACACAGTAAACTCAGAGGATTACAATATTCACACTCTTATCTGATAAGTAATCTTCTTCTCTGACAAGATCTGCTTTCACTAGAGTGACGTTAGAAGCTGTAACTTGCATTAAACAGCTTTTACCATTGATTTTTACATTCTTTAGGAATTTCTTATTACCACCCCGATAAATAAGATTGGCACCATTTATGGGATTACCTCCTCCTGAGCACACAGTAACAGCATTTACATAAAAGGTGGCAGTGTTGGGGTATATTTAGTTACCCTCTTTCTGGTCAAAGTTCTTTAGCAGGTTTTTCAGTTCTTGATCAGTGGCTTTCTTCTTAAAGGATAAAATCCTTTGTGAGCACAAATCTTCCAGGTCTTTCAGTTATGATTGTGGATCACTCATTCTGACTGTAGTGGGGTGGTCACCCGCTCCGACCCAGAAAGGGTTAAAGCCAGCCCTGGGAGAGGGCTGAGGCTGGGAAGGAAAGCCTGGGCTGATTGGGGAAGGCAGTAACAGCTGGGGCCATGCCCCAATCAGGCCCAGCTGGCCCCTATAAGAGGCTGTGGGCCAGAAGCCCAAGCAGTCTCTCTCTGCATTCAGAGAGAGAAGGGCCTGGCTGCAGGGAGTTAGAGACAGGGTACCTGAATGGAGCAGGGCTGGGGAAAGACAGAGGAGCCAGGAACCTCCAGCCTGGAAAACCCCAGGCTGTGGCCTAGCATAAGGCCAACAGGTACTGGGGGTTACAGAGGGCAGCCCAGGGGTAGGCAAAAGCAGCAGGTCCAAACCCAACCTTGCCAGTGATGAGTAGGCTGATACTGCAGTCTGCCCCAGGGTGTGGGGGCTAGATGATGACTGGCAGTAGCCTTATACTGAGGCGAGGTGGGGATAGAGGGTCGGGGTTCCCCTGGGAGGGGGAGACCCAGAACTGTGGGGGTACTGCCAGGGGACAGCACCCAGAGAAAGGGGCACTGCGGTCCTGGGAGGGACCCAGGGCCAGTGGCAAGGCGGATCACCGGCCTGCAGAGGGCGCTCCAAGGCTGGGTGAGCTAATTCCCGGAGACGACCAGCAGGAGGCGCCGCAGGGGTGAGCCCGCACGCTTACACGTGGTGGAGAATGTGGGCAGAAGCAGTCCGCCCCTGACACAAGGGTCTAGGGCAAGGACTGTGGGACAATTGCCCAGATCTAAGTGAAGGAACCAGGTGGAAGTGACTGGACTGACTGATGGCCGGCCCAAAGGCCACCTGTGGGAAGTCACGGAGGTAGCAACCGGGATGGAAGGAACCCAGCAGGAAGTTGGAACCCAGATCGTCGCCGGGCAGGTCTCGCACCAAGGGACGGCGACCGAGTGGGCCCAGAAGGAGGCTGGGACCCAAGTGGTCCACGGTCAGGCCACCAAATTGACTCAGACCCTGAGGATGGAGGGTCAGGGGGAGGCATTGTAATCAGAAAATTTTAGTAGCAATATTTGTTTGGGTGGCACATGCACACCCATCTCAGGCTGTGAGCAGCAGTTATAGAATTTTGTGGTTTAACCACGTCAGTATCTCTCTTCTGCCGCCGAGACAAGACATGTGATAGCGTCTTTGCTCAACACTAAATAAAGGTAATGAAATAAAAAGACAAAATACTTAATCAAAACCACCCGTCCTGTTCCCCCCTTCCCCATAATAAAATAAAAAAAACCTTTCCCTCTTTCTTCTCCTTCTGAAGGAGAGATGTCAAGAGACAAGCATATGCCTGGGTTTCTGGATTAAAAAATAGCCTTCTTGATGGAAGGCCATGCCCATCAGTGACAGGCACGCTTGTCACACCCACACTCCCTGGGTAAGTCATGCATGCCCCAAAATATATTTGCTGCCCCAAAGCATAGAGCACACATCTAATTACAAAAAAAAAAAGAGAGACTTGAATCAAAAGGCTCTCTTCATAATGAAGAATAACGTGCTCAGTCCCCAACCCTAAGTCAAATATCTTCTTCAAACAAGAGTCCCCTTGTAGCAAAATAATAGCCATTGTAATAAGTAATACTAGTTATATTTGTAGGATCAATTGAAAAAGAATTTTAAAAAATTAAGAATGTGGAGATGAATCACTGAACCAACTTATTATGGACTGTACTCCCAGCCAATGCAGGTATTAAGATAGATGGTTATGGACGACCCTTGGTAAATGTAACAATCAAGGATGGACTTGTGGTTACAAAAATGCTAATAGATACAGGAGCTGGTACTACAATAATCAATGTACTGAAATCTAAGTGGCATTTATTTTGGCCTATCACCGGCTATATGCATGCAACAGACTTCAATGGAGCATCGGAGGTGATCCTGATTATCAAAAACAATTGAGCTACAAATTGGAGCAGCAACCTTTTATAGGAGGGTTGGAATCATGGATAGAAAAGATTTGGGGTAATGGGCATAGACATTTTACAGACCTTAAATGCCATGGTGGATTTGCAGAACAAAAAATTATGGGGACTGATTGGTTAAACAGTTTATTAGAGAAACTTTTTTATTATTTTTTACTACTTAGATAGCTATTAATGATAATTATCCTAAATTGTTGTCTATATGTTCTGAGGTCACTTCCTAAAGCTTTGTATTTTTATCTTCTAAAAAAAAATTTTTTTCTTGTTGCTAATTAATTTTGATATAAGCGTTTGTCAGCGTTTATTATTTGTTTAATTTTCCTTATGTAGTGGCAGTTGAGTAAAAGTTTTAACTGTTTTGGGGAAAAAATATTGGTTTTTTTTCTTTAACTAGATACAGATAAAGAAATAAATGTATAAAATTACCTAACTAAACAAAAGGGAACTATAATGAAAATAATAATGAATTCAAAACCAGACAAATAAATAGACGATGGTAGATAGAGCACCATCACCACCATTATAAGTCTCCCAATAATGATATAGATTTACTTCAGCTAGAAGTTAGGAAGTTTCCAGGGGTTTTAATAGATCAAATAATGTGCTTCCAATAACTTATACCATGGAAACTTTAGTAAGGACATATAGGTTATACCTATATATAGGGGAGAAAGAGGTTAAAAATCAATAAATATAGGTAAATGTAAAAGTTTTCAGAGTAAATACGATAAAGAACCTTCAATGATAGTAAATCTAATAAAGAATGAATCAAAAAGTTGTGTGAATGTGTGTATAACACTTAAGTTTTATAAGAGGTTAAGAATATAAACCTTGTTGTTTTTATCAAATTTCCATATAAATTATAATAGGGAACAAAATGGACTTTTTTGTTTTAGCTAGTAAAAATTGCTGTTGGTAAAAAGTTTATTATAGTCCTGCTAAAATGGGAGAAGAGACATTTTCTGTTATTTGTTTTATAGACATAATAATAAATGCAACCCAGATGATAGAAGGTGAAGCCCTATTTATCCTCTCTCTTCTTGGCATAGGTGCTTGCTGGATCTTGGTATGGTGGTGTGAGTTCGGAGACTGGAGTACTGAGAGCGACAATACAATGGAGAAAACCTAACTTAACTGCTCTTACTAATACTGAGGTTAGCTGTCTTTTTTGCAATCCCTCAGCCTGATAGTCAAAATATAAAGAACTGGATTATTGCACTCACAATGGGATCTGTAGAAAATCCAGACATAGTTGCAGAAAACACCCACAGATGTTCTCTATCTTTTGCTGCTCCTACCATTTGGGGTGTTTTATGTCCCCATGATTTCCCTTCACCAGGCCAAACAGGATGTAACTGGTTTATAGAAGAGGAAAAAGGAATAATACAGGAAAAAGCAGTTCAGTCAAGACAATGGCAGTGTATGTTAAGAGATGGTTCTGGGATAGTTGCCTGCTCCACTAGTCTCCTGGTTGTCACAATTAATCCAACCACTACTACTCTTATACCCATATGGAAAAATCCATGTCCTTCAATTTCCCAATATACTTTTATAGCATGGTATGCCCCTAAGTGGATAAAAGAAGAAAAAGAAACTATATTAATAAGGTGGGTTCATAATGATCTGAGTATAAAGAATGACCTATTTAATAATGTTTACTCACAAGGCAGATATTGCAGGGTAGTATTTCAGTGTACATCTCAGCAAAAGGTTGTACCAAAGGGACAGCTAAGTTGACAAGGACCTTGGTTTAGTCAGCTAATAGAACAGGGTAGTGGATATGAAAAAGATAAGACTCAAACTGTGTTTTCATATTGGTGTGAAGGCAGTACAGCTATAATGAGAAGGTCAGAGTGGAATATGTAAAATTATTGGTCCATATATTGGTTCTTATAGTTTTAATAAAACTTTTACTGTAATATGGATATCCAAGCCAAATCAAGTGAAAATTGGTCCTTATGTGGTAAAAGCAGATGTCAAATGACAGTTAATATTAGAGCCCACATATTCCTTAAAAATGAAGTGTGCTAGACTTAACCCCCATGAACATCTCAATCATACAACCACAATGTACAAAGTATATAAAACCATTGCTTAAGGAATGGAAAAGATGGGTGCAAAGCCAAACTCAGAGATTTTACCAAAGCCCTCTACTGAAAGAGTCAAAAGAGATTTATTTGGTACAGTTTCAGGAGGAGCAGAAACAGGTCTTACGGTGCTAAAGATATTCCATTCCTGATTATAAGTGGTATTTTGCCATTTGAAATAAGAAGTATCATGTTGAAACATGTTACTGTCTAGGAGCAAAATGTATATTCTTGGTGGAAAATGATAAATTTTACATATAATGTGCAGCAAAATGAAATGTCTTTTGTTCATATAGAATGGCAATCCCCTATTATGGGATTGGGATTAAATGTCAATTATAGTGTAATGCAACCAATGGAACACAAATTATGGGTCATAAATCAAACCACCGTATGGAAAAAAGTAGAACTTAAAACTTGTATGGAAGAACATGGAAGTGGATATGTTTGTAAAAATGAAGTTATACAATCTTATGATATCTGTTAAAAGCCAGAAAAAAGGAAAATGCCATTGTCAACTAAATCCATTTTCTAACACTGGATCTGTGGTTGTGTATATAGGAAATACAAGTGTATGTAGTAGAAGTTGATGCAGAACAGTTTGATTTTCATAAGGATCATGTCTTATATTAAACAAATAATTACCATTAATGTTTATGTAATAAAGTTTCAGTGACTGGATGTGATTTTAACTTTACATTACCTGAAGTTGAATATAAGGAAGTTAAGGACCAAAAGTATAAAGTGTCAACCCAGTGCCACGGAGTATGAATATCAGTTTAGTTAAACAATTGCTAAGCCATTCTGATTTGCAAAGATACTTTCAAAAGGCTCAGGAAAATGCATGTAAAACTATGATCACTGTACATCACTCAACTGATGAAATTAAACAAATTGTGGAACAAGTAAAAAGATACAAAACACAATTGGTGAGAGGTATTTTGGGGATGGTCACCTACTGCCACTGGAATTTTAAATAAAAGGCTGCACCCTATTGTATGGATAACTGAAACATATTGTTTGTGTAATATCTGTAATAATAATAACATGTGGGACCAGGACATTTTTATTTAAATTCCAATTTGCCAAGAGAGGATTCGAAATTGAAAACAGTCTGTTAAAAGGTTTAAAAACGGTTCAGGAGANTTTATTTAAATTCCAATTTGCCCAGAGAGGATTAGAAATTGAAAACAGTCTGTTAAAAGGTTTAAAAACGGTTCAGGAAAAGTTGGAAATTGAAGGCAAACCTGTTAAGAATACTTTAAAA
>QXTE01001008.1:1418-36521 GCA_003942145.1 Platysternon megacephalum
TCCCCACCCTCCAGCGTATCTACCACTCCTCCCAGTTTAGTGTCATCTGCAAATTTGCTAAGGGCGCAGTGCATCCTATCATCCAGATAATTAATGAAGATATTGAACAAAACCGGCCCCAGGACCAACCCTTGGGGCACTCTGCTTGATACTGGCTGCCAACTAGACATGGAGCCATTGATCACAACCCATTGAGCATGACGATCTAGCCAGCTTTCTATCCACCTTACAGTCCATTCATCCAGCCCATACTTCTTTAACTTGCTGGCAAGAATACCGTGGGAGACGGTATCAAAAGCTGCTGAAGTACCTACAGAGCTTACCTCCAAGCTGTGATGCACTTAGCATGCTGCTGGCACCCTGGGGTTTGCCATACTGGGCAGTCCCAATCATCACTCAACACTGAGCGTAGTAACACCTAACATGTAGGTGCCTTGAAAATCACTGGAATCCGCAAAGCCTGAGGTAGGCACCTAAACCCCCATACAACGAATACAGAGAGACAAGCAGCTTAGGGTGGGTTCCATAGAAGCCAGCACACTAGGCGGGGAACTGCTTAAGTTAGCTAGTGGGAGATGTCATGGGGTGGTAGGTGGGCAGGGGACATCCTAAGCCCCACCTCTCTGTTGGAGATAGGCACCTGAGTCTGGGCTGTAGGGAGGCTCAAACAATACATGATTCCCAATTATCATTCACATTTTCATGATTAAATTCTTCCTCCCAGCTCATAATTGAGCTCATTTGGCCCATAATTGTTTTCAGCTTTGTGAAATTGGCCATATTAAAAATATTGTGTGTGTGTGCATTGAAATACACCCGTTTCACCTCCACAATGGAGTAAGGCTAAGGTGGAGATAGTGTGATGAAGAGGGTGGGAAAGGGTTGTGGATCATAGTTGGAGGGGGCAGGGCAGGTGGAGCAAACAGCTAATACCATCACTGGTGTTTGAGCCCCTGCTACAAAATTTGCTTCTGCATCTGCTCTCCTGGCTGGAGAGTTTCTCTGACTCAGGGGTAGGTTCCACCCTGGAATATTTCTCTTGCCTGGATGACTTGGGGAGGGGTGTGCTGCTGGGTTCTAGTGCCCCAGGGGAATCACCCTTAGACAGGGCACTGAGTTGTGCCCTAAAGGATGGTACCAGTTAGGCCCCATCTTCCAACCCCCCATCCCTGCTCCAGCACCTGCTGAGGCTGCTTGTGTACCATATAAACTGTCAATTTTCTGGGTTTGGGGGATGTAATATTGTGTACCCTAAATTAGTGGTCTGTTCTCTCAACCTTAGCTCCCTTTTAATAGAGTTTGTCTGCGATTAGCACATGGGTGTATGAATGCTTCAATTCCCATCCACAATATATGAAAAAAATAACAACATGTTGTACACCCAGGGTGGTATGTTACAGGGGTAAAACTGTGACCTTCATGTAACTGATAGCTGGATTGAATTTTAAATAGTTTGTGACACCCCTGCCTTGAAATCATGAAGGAAATAGCAGTGGTTAGGAGAACTTGCAGAACCAGGCAGACTGTGTTTCAAACATGCTGGCTCCTTTATTAGGAAAAGCAGAGGAGGGAAAAGGAATTGAATTAAGATAATGAGGTTAAACCATATGTAAGCAGAGTCAGAATGAGCTCTACTCTGACATCTGGTGGTGAGCTGNCTGACAAAGTGGCTATTCACCCACGAAAGCTTATGCTCCAATACATCTGTTAGTCTGTAAGGTGCCACAGGACTCTTTGTTGCTTTTTACAGATCCAGACTAACACGGCTACCCCTCTGATATTTATCCTGGTTATGTGGATCAAGGACAGTAGAACTGTACTTGGCAGTTTATGACTGAGGGACTCACTCTCAACTAAGGAGCACTCGCTAGGCAAGGGACATGGGTTCCAAAGCCCAGTGAATCGAGGGAGGTTGGGGCAGATGTCTGTACCCCCTGTGTAATAACAGAGCCAATTTTGACTCCATTAGGAGTCTTGTTACATGCTGCAGAGCTGAAATCACTGATACTAAGGTCTAAGCATTAGACCTGTTTTGGGCTAGTGGTTCTGAGTGCACCAGCATTGAAGCTCCCCTACTAACAGCTGAAATGACTGAGAGCTGTGTTAAGTGTAAAATTCACAGTGAGCAGGGGAGGTCCCAGGTGACTGGAAAAAGGCAAATGTGTAGTGCCCATCTTTAAAAAAGGGAAGAAGGAGGATCCGGGGAAGTACAGGCCAGTCAGCCTCACCTCAGTCCCTGGAAAAATCATGGAGCAGGTCCTCAAGGAATCAATTCTGAAGCACTTAAAGGAGAGGAAAGTGATCAGGAACAGTCAGCATGGATTCACCAAGGGCAAGTCATGCCTGACTAACCTAATTGCCTTCTAGGACGAGATAACTGGCTCTGTGGATGAGGGAAAAGCAGTGGATGTGTTATTCCTTGACTTTAGCAAAGCTTTTGATACAGTCTCCCACAGTATTCTTGCCAGCAAGTTAAAGAAGTATAGGCTGGATGAATGGACTATAAGGTGGATAGAAAGCTGGCTAGATCGTCGGGCTCAATGGGTAGTGAACAATGGCTCCATGTCTAGTTGGCAGCCAGTATCAAGTGGAGTGCCCCAGGTTCGGTCCTGGGGCTGGTTTTGTTCAATATCTTCATTAATGATCTGGAGGATGGTGTGGACTGAACTCTCAGCAAATTTGCAGATGACACTAAACTGGGAGGAGTGGTAGATACACTGGAGGGTAGGGATAGGATACAGAGGGTCCTAGACAAATTAGAGGACTGGGCCAAAAGAAATCTGATGCGGTTCAAAAAGGACAAGTGCAGAGTCCTGCACTTAGGATGGAAGAATCCCATGCACTGCTACAGACTAAGGACTGAATGGCTAGGCAGCAGTTCTGCAGAAAAGGACCTAGGGGTTACAGGACCTGAAAGGGGGTTCCAAAGAGGATGGATCTAGACTGTTCTCAGTGGTACCAGATGACACAACAAGGAGTAATGGTCTCAAGTTGCAGTGGGGGAGGTTTAGGTTGGATATTCGGAAAAACGGTTTCACTAGGAGGGTGGTGAAGCACTGGAATGGGTTACCTAGGGAGGTGGTGGAAACTCCTTCCTTAGAGGTTTTTAAGATCAGGCTTGACAAAGCCCTGGCTGGGATGATTTAGTTGGGTATTGGTCCTGCTTTGAGTAGGGGGTTGGACTAGATGACCTCCTGAGGTCCCTTCCACCCCTGATATTCTATGATAAGCGGGGTGGGTGGCCTGAAGACATGTTGGTGAGGAGCTAGTGGAGAGGAGCAGATGGAGGGGCATGGCTAGCAGTATGGCTGGCAGAGAGGTGCGGCTGGTGGTGAAGACTTCAGCAGAACCCCATGGAGAGGTGTGGCAATAGGCCGTTGACCTGAGCAGCGGAGCATGTAAGGTGCCCGCATACCCCCCTCCCCCTTCCACCCAGGCTGGGACATGAACTCTGCAGATGAACTTCTGAACTCTGGGGCTGCACTGACCAAGGACAGAAACTGTGGGTGGGGTGACTTTTGGGTTGCTGGACTCAAGAACCAAAGGGAAAGGACATGGCCCAATCTTTTATTAAAGATTTTTGCTACACCAACACTCTGTGCTTGGGAGAGGGGAAGTATTGCCTCTTAGAGGCGTCTAGGGGGGTGGTATGCAATTGTCCGAGGTCACTGGGTGGGGGCTCGAGACGGTTTTGCATTGTGTTATTGAAACGGAACCCCTAGATACTGAACCCGGCCCTTGTTGCTGTTAACTTTGCCTGACAGAAGGGTTACAATATATGGTTACACTGTGGACATGAGTGTCAACTTTTTGATACCAATATCACCCCTCTGCTGAGCAGTAGAAGATTCCAGGGCTTTCCATGTTGGCTTCCATTGGAGGAGAAATCAGTGACATGGAGACTGGGTATTTTCTTAGGTTTAGCTTGTTTTATTTATACTACACATACCAGTCATTGAACAGAGGTTACAATCTGCTCCCAGGAAAACTCCTCTGGCAGCAATCTTAGCCTCCCACAAAACTGATTAGAGGAAACAGGAAACCTTCTTCCTGTTTGTAAGAGCTCCCCCACAATGCAATGTTTCTTCAGAGATGGGGCATTTGCTCACATACAAAACCTAGAACATTGTGTATAACATCGTCACCTGGTGACTCCCAGTATAACAATCCAAGAAATGAAATAAATAGCCCATGTTTTAAACAAGCTATATCATAAGCCCAGACTGGAGCCTCATGCCCAGCTCCCTAAATGCTGCTGTCATCGGCGATCCCTTGATTCGAGGATGATCTCTACTATGGAGTTACATATGGGTCTGAGATGACTCAGGAGTCCGATCCTGGAACCACAAATCCACCCGCAGTAGGTACAGATATTTCCTGGCACGTCAGTTGTCTAAATACTGCAAGGTGGTGACAGCAGCGCTCAGGGGTGTGGGAGGCTGTGAGCGTGTCAACAGCACAGGCACTACAACAACATGGCTACACCACTGTAGCACCATAGAGTAGATGCTCCCTACAGCAACAGAAGGGGGTTTCTGTCAATGTAGTTAATCCTCCTTGCTGAGCGACAGTTGCTAGGTCAATAGAAGTATTATACTGTCAACATTGCTGCATCAACCAGGGGTTAGGTCAGCTTAACTACAGCACTCAGGGATGTTAATTTTTCACACTCTGAAGCACCATAACTTTGTTAACCTAACATTTAAGTGTAGACCTGGTTTCAGTTGTGCCGACATTAAGGATGACACTAAATGTAATCCAGGTTTCCTGGCTATCTCCATAAATCTAAAAATCTTTTCTGAAAACAGTAACTAATTAGTTTGTATACACCCCTCTCTGCCTGTATGAAAAGTAAAATATGAAGTTAGAGCTCAGATAATGACTGTGAGTTACAACCTGGAATAATAACTTGGTTTTTATGAATGATCAGTTGAAATGAGTATTTCTGTTCTAAAGTACTCTGTGGGTACAGTGAAATATTCATCTCTGGCAGGGCAACAACTTGAAATGGGATCCTATAGACCAGAGGTGGAAGAAAGGGACAACTCTCCCAGTAAATGTGTCAGTGAGAGAGAAGAACAGATCCATGTTCTCAGCATTGTAAAATCTCACCTCTCCACTTGCATAGTCCAGATAAACTCCAATCTTCCTGGGTCCCTTTTCCAGAACCCGTGATATCTCATAGGAAGCAAGAATCCAAATCCCCAAGTAAGGTGTAAGGCTGATTGCTCCCTTCCTCCTCACAGAGTCTCTGGCGACTCCGATAGCCCAGTATTTCTCAGGCCCCACCTCCACTTCCACCTCCCAGTAATGTCTCCCTGAGGTGAAGCCCTCAGATCCTAGGGCAGAAACAGAAACATTAAATCTCTCAGGATTGTCGGGCAGATCCTGCCATGTGTCTCCATAGCTCATGCTTTTCCAATTCTCAGACAGGACGAGTCGGGGATGGGCTGTGTCTGGATCCAGAGTCACATCCACTGGGGGAAAGAGAAAAACAGTTTTTACAATCAGAACTGGGCAAAGGTTTGCTCATTTCAGCAACAGGAAATGCCCCAGTTTGAGAGCTGATCCATGAATTTCCCTCACCCAGAATTCACCAGAGTGCACTTGGGAAACACAAGTGTGGGATCTAATAAACAAGACTGAGTACTGCCCAGTTTCTGATGTATAATTAAAGTGACTTCTAGCAATGCTATGTCATTTAAACATTCCAGTAAGAAGCTCTAATAATATAATAAATTCCCTGTACCAAAGATCTTAATGGATCCCACTCATGGGGTTTATATGACATCTTAGTCCAAACCTCCTGTTTGAACATAGGGGGTAGTGTTGTGTTAATTCCAATTAAGGATACCATAGGTCTCAACCAATATTAAATGAAGATATTAACCCCATCCTTGCAGCTTTTTCGATCACAGAAATGTCTGTTTAAATACAGGAGATGATACACCAAACTTTTCTCAGCCGTCTCCTCTTTTGACAAGTTGGATTCCACTCACTCTCTACACTCCTGGTGTAAGGATAAGGCCTTTTCCTGTAGCCATGTTGTAAGGCCTAAGGCCCTTGTCTGTGGCCATATAAAGAGAGCAGCAGCCATTAGCCAAGAAGTAGGAAGTCACATCCTCTCATTCCATCTAAATTACATGAAAACAATGTAATATCGGGCTATTAAAAAGGAGACCCAGTACTAATGGCACCCACAATCACCAGATAAAAAAACAGATCTTAAGATGACTAAAGAAAACTTAGTTTGATGTCATTCTGTCTGGCAAGAAACCACTTATCAATAGTTGGGGTTGTGAAATCCCAATTTCTTTATTGTTCTATCATTATGGTCCCCACTTCCCCATTGTTTGTCTGTATGTCTCTTCACAAACAAGGTCAGCTCCCAGACTGCTGCACTGGGCAGCCCAGCATGGGGAGAAGGTGACCAGCCCTCTGTGGAGAAAGAAGTGGTTCGGGACTATTTAGAAAAACTAGACGAGCACAAGTCCATGGGGCCGGATGCGCTGCATCCGAGGGTGCTAAAGGAATTGGCGGATGTGATTGCAGAGCCATTGGCCATTATCTTTGAAAACTCATGGCGATCCGGGAAGGTTCCGGATGCCTGGAAAAAGGCTAATGTAATGTCCATCTTTAAAAAAGGGAAGAAGGAGGATCCGGGGAACTACAGGCCAGTCAGCCTCACCTCAGTCCCTGGAAAAATCATGGAGCAGGTCCTCAAGGAATCAATTCTGAAGCACTTAGAGGAGAGGAAAGTGATCAGGAACAGTCAGCATGGATTCACCAAGGGCAAGTCATGCCTGACTAACCTAATTGCCTTCTATGAGGAGATAACTGGGTCTGTGGATGAGGGGAAAGCAGTGGATGTGTTATTCCTTGACTTTAGCAAAGCTTTTGATACGGTCTCCCACAGTATTCTTGCCGGCAAGTTAAAGAAGTATGGGCTGGATGAATGGACTATAAGGTGGATAGAAAGCTGGCTAGATCGTCGGGCTCAACGGGTAGTGATCAACGGCTCCATGTCTAGTTGGCAGCCGGTTTCAAGCGGAGTGCCCCAAGGGTCGGTCCTGGGGCCGGTTTTGTTCAATATCTTCATTAATGATCTGGAGGATGGCGTGGACTGCACTCTCAGCAAATTTGCAGATGACACTAAACTGGGAGGAGTGGTAGATACGCTGGAGGGTAGGGATAGGATACAGAGGGACCTAGACAAATTAGAGGATTGGGCCAAAAGAAACCTGATGAGGTTCAACAAGGACAAGTGCAGAGTCCTGCACTTAGGACGGAAGAATCCCATGCACTGTTACAGACTAGGGACCGAGTGGCTAGGCAGCAGTTCTGCAGAAAAGGACCTAGGGGTTACGGTGGACGAGAAGCTGGATATGAGTCAACAGTGTGCCCTTGTTGCCAAGAAGGCTAACGGCATTTTGGGCTGTATAAGTAGGGGCATTGCCCGCAGATCGGGGGACGTGATCGTTCCCCTATATTCGACATTGTTGAGGCCTCATCTGGAGTACTGTGTCTAGTTTTGGGCCCCACGCTACAAGAAGGATGTGGAAAAATTGGAAAGAGTCCAGCGGAGGGCAACAAAAATGATTAAGGGGCTGGAGCACATGAGTTATGAGGAGAGGCTGAGGGAACTGGGATTGTTTAGTCTGCAGAAGAGAAAAATGAGGGGAGATTTGATAGCTGCTTTCAACTACCTGAAAGGGGGTTCCAAAGAGGATGGATCTAGACTGTTCTCAGTGGTACCAGATGACAGAACAAGGAGTAATGGTTTCAAGTTGCAGTGGGGGAGGTTTAGGTTGGATATTCGGAAAAACTTTTTCACTAGGAGGGTGGTGAAGCACTGGAATGGGTTACCTAGAGAGGTAGTGGAATCTCCTTCCTTAGAGGTTTTTAAGATCAGGCTTGACAAAGCCCTGGCTGTGATGATTTAGTTGGGGATTGGTCCTGCTTTGAGCAGGGGGTTGGACTAGATACCTCCTGAGGTCCCTTCCAACCCTGATATTCTATGATTCTATGATTCTATGATCTGTGTCTGGTTCTTTGATTGTTTCTGTCTATTACATAATGAATTTTGGTAGGTGTAAAAGGTGTAAAGGTGTAAATTCAGGTGCTGGAGTATGATTGTTTAGAGAATTTTATTAGGATTGGTTAGTAAAATTTTAGTAAAATAAGTGGTTAAGATGTAGCTAAGCAGGACTCAAGTTTCACTATATAAACTAGGGTCCAGGAAGGAGACCAGCAGAGAAGGAACAGAAAAATAATAAGAAGGAAAGACCTGGAAGAAGAACTCACCCCCAAGACACAGCCTAAGACCAGAGCTGCTAAGAATCCTCTTCATGACCGTGACATGCAGCAACCAGAACCCAGATGAGACTGACCTTGCCTGGCCAAGAGGGAAAGTTTGCCTGCCTGGTCAGGATTGGGTTAGGGTTAGGGTTAGGGTTAGGGTTAGGGTTAGGGTTAGGGTTTGGCATTGTGTGCTTAGCATGTGTATTCTGCTTGCTTGGTAATTGTTAATAAATAGAATAAGGATATTACTGTGTAAGGCTCTTTCACTGGTAAAAGGTCCTGCAAATCCACAGAAAGTTATCCCCTGAGCCCTAAGAATTGGATAAGGGTGGGTAGGTAGCCTAGGAACTGGTAAGAGTGGGTGCCTAAATCGAGAGGGTTAAAGCCTGAGCCCTAGGAACCGGGTAAAGGTGGGTGCCCCTAGAGTGTGTGTAACAGAGAATTCTGTGTGGGTAACATATGTTGTGGAGAATGCGGGCAATCTAAGTTCATTTGGACCAAATTGATCTAGCCTAACACAGGAATAGCAGCAGAATACATGAGGGAAAGAAAACAAAGAAAAGGAACCTGCAGGGGTAGGGGTTATCTGAAGAGCCCACCCTCCTTTCTAGACGGGTAACGGAATGAGGCCCACGCCCATGGAGATAAGGTTCTTTCCACGGGATGGATGCCCTTGAGTCTGCTTGTTAGGGGTTTGAAGCATCCTGTAACTCTGTGAAGCCAAAACCAAAGAAAGGGGCTATCAAAGCAGCAGCAGCATGGACATTATGGAAAGCTGTCACTAATCTCTCCAGCCTGGTAGCAATCTGGAAAAGGCAACTGGAGGATTACAAATTGGAGTTGGATAGAGTTAAGGAGAATTTGGTTCAGTATAAGGTATCTGAGTGTGCCCTGTAGCTTCAGCATCACAGAATACAACAGCTCTAGAGGCAAAAAGAGGAGAATTTGAGCAACTTAAACTGAAAGTAGAAAACTTGAATGGGGAGGTATCTACATTGCAAATGAAGCTGGAGGATGCTCAGGCAGCTGTCAGAACGGTGTTACAAAAAAATAAAGATCAGGTCCAGACAAGCAGTGACCATACTGTCTGTAGGCAGTGAATAGAGAAAATGGAAAACATGTTGGGAGCCCAGAGGGGCACAGTACCAGCAGTAAGGGGAGGTGTGAGTGTGGGCACCGGGGACACAGACACCTGGGAGGGCACTTGGAATGCGAATAGTTGGATGGATCCTGAACAGAGAGATCCTGGGTGGCCATAGCCCCCCCAATTCTTTTCCTGAACTGACCTATACCCCTGCAAAAAGGGAATTGCAGGACTTGAAATTGAAAGTACCACTCAATCCTGTGGCTCCAGCTACCATAATAGTGGTAACAAGAACAAAACCTGACCCAAACGATGCACAACAATGAAGGGAAATAAGGCAAAATATTACAGAGATTTCTGATTTTACCCCAGACCAGGTATGGGCAGCTGCTCAGTTATTGGGACACGTGTCTGAACTGGATAGTAAAAGTGTTGGCACGAACTGAGTGGAGGCCAGCAAATTATGAGGTTCTAGCCCAGGCCTGTACTAGTGCTTCTGGTAATACAGAACGCTGGGGAGCGGCTAGGTGCAAACGATGTTTTGGCTACTGGATGGGACTGGGTGAAGGAAGTAATGAAGGTAGTGATGTCGGCCCAGCAACTGGGGAAATTGTTCCATGTAACAGAACAGGGCCCCTGTGACTCCCCAGAATTGTATGTTATTAAAAAGGAGATACTGGCCATGGATGCTGGGGTTGTGCCAGTAGTAATTGGAACTGCACGGGATTTAAATACTTTAGCTTTTAAGACTGCGTTGTTAGATGGTTTGAATTCAAGAATGAAGATAATTTTAGGATCCTTAGATCCAGCTAGGGGATATCCGGAGTTAAAACAGGAAATTCTTCAAGCAGCTGTAGCTTTTTGAGACACACGGGGACAAGCGGGAAAAGGAGAATAGAGCCTGTACAGGTGGTAACTTTTGCCAACAATGGGCCCCCATATCTCCAAGATGCACTATGGCACATTAGAGGAAGAGGACGGGGAGGTGCAATGGGCAACAGAGGCGCAAGAGGTAGAAATGGATATGGATATGGGTATTAGATGCAGACTACAGGATATATGGCTGAAGGTGGAAAAGATACATTGGGAATGGAGGTTTTGAGGAAACTCATGATGGAAGGGGAACCAAGAGAGAAACAGATTGGGAAGCCCATAAGTGAGTTACTGCAGAGAGGCAAGAGGAATTGACTGATGGGGCTCCTGTAACTCCAATAATGGACCCTGAGCCATCAGCACCACCCCAATAGGGGAACCTGCCTCCCAGGACTCTCCCTGAGGTAATGGTCCAACTACAGTATGACAAATGGGTGCGTCCCATTGTAGGGGAAATAATGGAGAGATTAGGGGAAAAAACATGCCCCACTATGCTAATTGACACTGGAGCATCAGTATGTGTGCTCAGAGAGCAGTGGCTTCCTGGGGACGCTGTGGAAACAGAAAATTCAACCCAACTAGTATCATATATAGGGGAGACAATGAAAACATATATCACAAAACCAATCCTGACCCGCATAGGGAATCAGGAGTTATGGTAAAATATTGTGTTCAGAAACAGGATCAAACTGAGAATGGGAGTAAGGAGGGTGGAATATTAAGAATGTCTTATCTTAATGAGGGGAGACTAATTGTGGATCTAGCCAATGGGTTTCTATGGGCAAATAGTGAAGAACCAGCAGAAACATCCACCCCTCCATTGATGCTGTACATAGGTGTGTGGCTGTAAATGCCCCGAAGGAGGGCAAGAAGAGGAAGGAGACCCATGGGTGGACAAGTTTCCTGGAGTATGGGCTAAAAATAAATTGGAGTGTGGGAAAATTGATGCTGAGGTTTTAATTCGAGGGTCTGACCCTCCTCCACAGCATCAATACAAGTATCCTCAGGAGGCAGAGGAAGGACTAAAATCTAACATTGAAAGTTTGTTAGAACAGGGTGTTATTGTACAAATGGCTAGTACTAATAATGCCCCGATTTGGCCTGTACTGAAAGGGGATGGGAAGACCTGGAGAATGACAGTGGATTTTAGAGCATTAGACGCAGTAACCCCTGCCACTGTTCTGGTAGTGACTAAGTACCAAGAAGTAGTTGCTGCAGTAGCAGCAGGGGCATGGTGGTTCTCAGTAGTAGATTTAGCAAATGCCTTCTCTGCCATTCCCTTGTGCCCTGAGTCTTGGTACAAATTTAGGCTCACTTACAGGGGGACAACAGTTTTGTTTCACAAGAGTCCCCAAGGGCTTTCATAATGCACCCGCAATTTGTCCCTCCCAGGTGGTTAAGATGTGGGGAAAATTGACATCCGAAGACCAAAAGAGAGTAATTTCCTATGTTGATGATATATTGATGCATAGGGACAATAGGGAGGAGGTTGGTAGGTTAACACAAAGCGAGGAGGAGAAGATAATCAGTGTAATAACCAGAGTATGAAGGCAGGTGACAAGCCCAGAGACATTGGATCTACAAGCCCTACAGGAAAGGGATGAAGAAATTGAGCAATTACTGAAGCAAGAAATAATTAGGAAAATGGCATGAACACAAAGACCCCGAAGGGGTAGTGTGGGTCACTAAGCAGTGGTGTAATAATTGTTTGCAGCGTGCTATGGTCAATGCAGACCCACAGGGACAAAAGGGTCCCATTGCTCACCAAAGGATTGAGGATCCATGGGCCTGATTACAGACAGACTATTTTGGACCCCTACCAGTTACTCCAAAGAATAAGTATTGTTTGGTAAGTGTAGATTCCTTTACAAAATGGATAGAAACAGGGGCAGCTCTAGCTTTTTTGCCGCCCCAAGCACGGCAGGGGGCTGCCTTCGGCGGCGCGCCTGCGGGAGGTCCCCAGTCCCGCGGATTCGGCAGCATGCCTGCGGGAGGTCCCCGATCCTGCGGATTTGGCAGCAATTCGGCGGCGGGTACGCCGAATCCGCGGGACCGGCGGACCTCCCGCAGGCATGCCGCCGAAGGCTGCCTGACTGCCGCCCTCGCAGGGACCGGCAAGGCACCTCCCACAGCTTACTGCCCCAAGCACATGCTTGGAGCGCTGGTGCCTGGAGCCGCCCCTGGATAGAAACCATCCCAACAAAGACTAACACAGCTTTGACTACAGCCCAGCAATTGTTTAATGTAGTGTTTAGCCAGTGGGGGCTGCCCAAGGAAATCGATTCGGAGCAAGGCCCACACTTCATTGGGGAAACTATGCAGGAAATGTGTAAAACACTAGGCATTAAGCAAAGGTTCCACATTGTGGGACACCCCCAATCCTCAGGACACGTGGAATGAACTCAACGCACTCTAAAAGATGCTCTAATGAAAATGGGAAAAGAAAATGGGAAAGATTGGGATGAAAAACGGCCTATGATTCTAATGGCCTTAAGGTTGGTCCCAGCAAGTCACATTTATACTCCCTTTGTAGTAATCATAGAATCACAGAATATCAGGGTTGGAAGGGACCTCAGGAGGTCATCTAGTCCACCCCCCTGCTCAAAGCAGGACCAATCCTCAACTAAATCATCACAGCCAGGGCTTTGTCACGCCTGACCTTAAAAACCTCTAAGGAAGGAGATTCCACCACCTCCCTAGGTAACCCATTCCAGTGCTTCACCACCCTCCTAGTGAAAAAATTTTTCCTAATATCCAACCTAAACCTCCCCCACTGCAACTTGAGACCATTACTCCTTGTTCTGTCATCTGGTACCACTGAGAACAGTCTAGATCCATCCTCTTTGGAACCCCCTTTCAGGTAGTTGAAAGCAGCTATCAAATCCCCCCTCATTCTTCTCTTCTGATGGGAACGGACATGAGAACATCCCAACAATGGTGGCTAGATGTAGATATTCCAGATGGGTGGCAATCCAAAGTGCTAAATGACCAGTGGATCCAGTTCCTTTTAGAGGCATTAACAGAAATCCACAAGAAAATAGCAGAACAATTGGGTGCTAACATAAAAAAGTTGGATAAAAGGCTGGGCTGGGGGTAAAGAAGCCTGTTGAATGGGAGGTTGGAGATCAGGTGCTGCATCGAAAATTTGCAGAACAAGATCATTCTTTGGGTATGAAATGGGAAGGCCCAGTGAACATTGTGGAGGAGGCCAGCCCAACAGTATACAAGGTAGAAATCTGGTCAAAAAGGCTAAACAAGCCAAAGTTAAAATGGTTCCATTCTTCACAGCTTAAACCATGGAAAGGGGATTTCAAGCAGTAAACTCTAATTACCCCCACCAAGGGAGGGGGGGGGGGGTTAGAAAAATGTTTATTTTGTCTTTCAGCGTTCTAAGTAAAGGCTGGCGCCAGCGGAAGAACACAAGTGACCGGGGCACCATGATAAAGAAGCTGCTGTCGCGGCTATGTGTGTGTGTGTGTGTGTGTGTTTTATGTTACATGTTGTTTGTCTGGTAGCTAACCCTATTCCCTGGCCTGTCGACATTCATGCAGAAAATATATGGAGAATGATTTCTGGATGATGGTACAGTGTTGGATTGATCCATCAATACTCAATCACACCAGCTGTTGCTTGTGTTGGGAAAAGGGGTTTGCCCATTACTATAACGTAACGACTGGCGGGCTGTCACCAGCAGCCCCATCCCAATCTAGGTTGTTGTTAATGACTGAATACTTTAACACTATGATGGGAAATTGTATGGGACCAAAAGCCATAATATATAATATTGACTGCCTTAAGCTCACACAGAAACAAGAAGGGGTCAATCCTCTTAGGATCCCTGTATTTACCTCCAAAATGTGGAATACTGAAGGTCATGGGGTTTGCTTGGCAGCCAGAAGAGGACATTGAAATTAGGATGTTAATGGGGTTTAATGAGCTTCACCTGCTTCAAATCTGGGAATCAAGGCCCAGCGCACTGACTATTCCCCAAAAATACTACTAAAAAACAACCTGAAGTTCAATTACAATATCAGTGTCTGATTAATTTTCATAATATCCCTGCCCAACTAAGTAAATATATATTGCAAAACATCTGGGTAAAATTAAATTTTAAAATAATTGCCACCGAGTCTGATATGCAAAAATCAAGAGGGCATCCATTAAAATTGGATCATAGGGAACAAGTTGTTATATCACCAATGCGATCAATAAAGCAAATTGAGCTGGACCTTACCGGGTTAAATGTGTCCAAAGTCGTACCTCAATGCGCCCCCTATGTACAAACACCCCATAAGGGGTGGGCATCATGGTTAAAATTATGGTATATTGAAAAATCCATAAAGAAAAGAACCCCAAGGGGTGTATTGGAGACTGTTTTGGGTGGAACTGGATTAGGAGTTGGAGTATTGGATGCTACTAACATAGAGGTATTGGCAAACAAACTAAGTTATGCTACAGCTGAAATACAAGAATTGGGAAAGCTAATCAAAGCATCCTGTCAAAGTTAGAAATGGGGCAACAATTATTTTCTAAAATACTGCCAGTATGGCAATAGCAAGGAGAAAAGGATTTGTTATTGTTAGCAGGGACTATGGAATCAATACAAAAAAATGTGTCCCTAGCATTAGTGTGTACACAGGCCCAGGAAGTGAGTCACCAATTGGTAATTCAAATAATCCAGGAAGGCATGCAAGGAAATTTGCCTTTGGAAATAAAAAAGCTGTTCTGGGGAAATGTTATAGAAGGAGAGAGACAATTAATGGTGTGATGGAAATTGATAAATTTTACCCTAAATAAAGATCAAATGGTTCTACAAGCATATGTAGTAACCGTACACCCCAGCCTAACTATTGATATATATCCAGTGGTACCTGTGGAAATCCAGTTAACAAAAAATTTGATTATTTATTCCACTGGCCATTCCTGGGCATATAAAGAAAACCAACAATGGAAAACCATTGACATGTTTCAGTGTGTGGCCCATGAAAATCTGGGATACGTGTGTGAGGATCAAAATTTACAAGAAAGAGATGAATGTTTCTATGTTAAAGACAAAGGAACCCAAAGATGTATGTTTAATGTATTCACTGAACAAAAGTCAGCTGTTGTATATGCAGGAAGGGGATCTGTTTGTGTTAGAAGTCACTGTCCAATGGTAGTAGTAGATGATAAGGAATTGTATTTTATGACTTATTTATTTAATGGATGTTTTTGCAACATTACAAAGATTAAGAGTTGTGATTTTGAATACTATGTACCTGTATGGACTGTAAACTACTTGAAGTTTAAACCACAATTGTATCACAATGTAATGCCTGTAACCTTAGGCATGAATATGACCATGATAAGAAAATTATTAAGCCATCCTATGTTACATTCATATTTACAATATATTGCAAAGACAGGAGAACAAATACATACTAAGGTACAACATGATAATACAGAAATCACTCATATACTGAAAACTATTGCAGATGCAGGACATCACTCCTGGTAGGAAACATTATTACAGTGGTTGTCTTCTGCAACTGGTATGGTAAATATAATGGTTCACCCCATTGTGGTGATCATTGGAATCCAATTGGCTTTCTTAGTGAGCATAATTAAGTGATTGTGAGCTGGATGAAGAGAACTGTCCGAAGGATGCAGGAAGCTGCCATGCAAAGTCAAATAAGGCCCTGGTTAATTGTACCCAGGAGGCAAGCCCAAGCTCAGCAGGTCTGAATATTGGACTCCTGGAATAGTAATGACGCTTTAGTAAAAGTGTCATTAAGAAGGGGACTGTAAGGATAATGTAAGGCCTGTAGCCATCTGATAAGGCCTAAAGCCTAAGGCCTTCATGTGCAGCCAGATTGAAAGAGCAGCAGCCATTAGCTGAGTAGCAGGAAGTCACATCCTCACATTCTATTTAAATTAAAACAATGTAATATCAGGCTTAGAAGGAGACCCCGTCCTAATGGCCCCCACTATCACCAGATAAAGAAGCAGATCTTAAGATGTGTAGGCAGAGTCAGAATGAGCTCTCCCTTGACATCTGGTGGTGAGCTGTGGAAAAGGACTTCAGGGGCTGATCTAATTTGCATGGGCACACGCACCCTGCCTAGCATGATGGGACTGCTGGCCTAAATGGTCACTTTTGGCTGGTTTGGGATCCCCAGTCTCTTTGTTATTGGGACAGGATTAATAAAGGGTCGTCATCCTGGTTGTGTGAATGAAGGACAGCAAAACTGTACTTGGCATTTTCCAATTGAGGGACTCACCCTCAACTGAACAGCACTAAAAGCCCAGTGAATTGAGAATGGGGGGGGAACAGGTACTTGTACCTGGTGATGGGGGCCCTACCCAGGGGCCCCAGACACCATTTGACCCTGTCTCTCTCCACTGTGTAATAACAGAGCAAATTTAGACTCAATTGAGAGTGAGGTGCAGGGAAAGGATGGGCATGTTAATGGGATTTTTGGGTTGCTGGACTTCTTTGCTCATGATTAATGTCTATGCGTCCTCTTTGTGGTATTTCCCCAAAGTAATGCCACATTGTTTCTCTTCTTCATTAAAAGGTTTTTTGCTACACTCAGACTCTGTGCTTGCGAGAGGGGAAGTATTGCCTCTGAGAGGCGTCCAGTGGGGTGGTGTGTAATTTTCTCAGGTCCCTGGGTGGGGGCTCAAGCCGGTTTTGCATTGTTATTGAAAAGGAACCCCTAGATACTGAACCCGACCCTTGTTGCTCCCAACTCTGATGGGCAGAAGAGTTGCATTTTGGGGGGTTCGTCTGGGATCCTGGGTCAGTACCCCTCGCAAGCAACCGTTGAGTGAGTCATTACGTTGGGAAACAATTGTGTTTATATTCTGAGGAAATTACTGTTTGTATAATGGCTAATATGTCAGGTTTGTTGGTCCATGGCTCAGCAGCCTCTAGCTCAGGGGCCGCAGCCTCAGCCGACGATTGGGCAAAAGCGCTGGGGCAAACATTGGAAAAGGTTGTGCTGTCCCATGCTACGTCAAACTCTTGTCGTAAGTTAAGGTTATTTGCTGGGGAAGAGGAGTTTGAACCCTGGTTGGAGCATACCACTGAAATGCTGCAGGAGTGGGCCGTACCAGATGCAGAAAAGCAAAGATGTCTAGTAGAGAGCCTCGGAGGCCCAGAATTAGACGTGATTCACACCCTGAAGCTCACTAGCCTTGGGGTCAGTGTGAAGGACTGCCTAGAAGCCCTTGATCACACCTTTGGGAGAGTAGAGGGCTCTGAAGACAGTTACTGTAAGTTCCTTAAATCCCGACAGCAAAGGGACGAGAAGGTTTCAGCCTATATACAGACGTTGGAGAGACCACCCCCCAGCATTCACCGGTGGCGCAGCTCTGGCTGAGTCGCTGCACTTTCCGCCGCCGGTGAGTGCAGGCCCGACCCCTGCTGCAGAGCTCAGGGAGTGGGGGCGGGGCTGGGGCAGAGCAGGGGCGGGAAGGGGGCTTTGGGGAAGGGCTGGGGCAGAGCAGGAGTTGGAAGAGGTGGGGCTGGGGCGGAGCAGGGACGTGAAGAGGCGGAGCAGGGGCTGGAGCAGCACACAGCTGCGTAGGACACCAGGAAATGTGGTGCCTCAAATTTTCTGGTGCCTTACGCAGTTGCGTTCTTTGCATATGGGTAGGGATGGCCCTGGTAACAGTTACCAAGGTTTTTACTTAACCCTTACATACCCCAACAGAAACAAGTCGTGATGTTGTTGTGAAGCAAGGGAAAAAGAGAGCAGACCTCTTTGAGCCTGAATCAATTGTAAAACCCCAGTGTGAAACTCAAGTTCCGACAATAGACCCAGCAAAGTTTGGAAAGATCGCCTGAGGAAAAAGCTTTGTGAAAGATCCAAGGTGTTCTCACTGCATGAGTGGGACGTGGGATGTGCAAAAGGGATAGAGCACAACATCAGACTACATGACTCTTGACTTTCAGGGAGAGATCTAGAAAGATTGTGTTCTCAGAGATGGAAGACATGTGACATCATCTTCAGGAGCTGGCTGCAAATGGCATCATTACAGAGTCCTGCAGCCCATACGCCTCACCCCTTGTGGTGGTCTTAAAAGAATGGGAAAATCTGGATGTGTATCAACTACCGCACCCTAAACAGCCATACTGTGATTGACCAGTACACTATGCCTCAAGTACAAGATGCCTTAGGCTGTTTTCTGGGAAGCCAGGGGTTCTCAGTATTGGATCTTCAAAGTGGATACTACCAGATCCCTTTGGAAGCAGAAGATAAGGAGAAGACAGCTTTTATCTGCCCATTAGAGTTTTATCAGTTCGAACGCATGCCTCAAGGGATTTCTGGGGCACCTGCCACATTCCAATGTCTTATGGAGAAAGTTGTGGGAGACATGAACTTACTGCAAGTATTGGTTTATTTGGATGACCTGATTGTATTTGGAAGGACCTTGGAGGAGCATGAAAAAAGACTTCTTAAAGTGCTTGACAAGTTGGAGGCTTCTGGACTGAAGCTTTCCATTGATAAGTGCCAGTTCTGCAGAACATCAGTGAAGCATGTGAGTCACATTGTGTC
Organism: Platysternon megacephalum; assembly: GCA_003942145.1. NCBI lineage: Eukaryota > Metazoa > Chordata > Testudines > Platysternidae > Platysternon > Platysternon megacephalum. The sequence goes on from QXTE01001008.1 coordinate 20,220, forward strand.
CCAAGAAGGTCTGAGTACAGATCTGGATAAAATAGAAGCACTCACTACATGGCCATGTCCAAGTAACTACAGAGAACTCAAGACCTTTCTTGGATTTAGTGGCTACTATCGCAGGTTTGTGAAGAATTATGCTTCCATCGTAAAGCCTCTGAATGATCTCACCAGGGGATACCCATCCAGCAAGAACAAGTCTAAGACCAGGAGTAAGGGGAGGTCTCCACGGCCTCCTGAGCAGAGACACAATGGCCCCTTAGAGCCCTTTGGACCACGATGGGACGAGAGATGTGAAAGGGCTTTTCGAGAAATAATTAACTGCCTAACTGATGCTCCAGTCTTAGTCTTTGCTGACCCAAGCAAGCCATTTATCCTACATACAGATGCCAGTTTGGAGAGTTTAGGAGCACTCCTATACCAGGAAGTGGAAGGTAAACGTAAACCTGTGGCCTTTGCAGTGGCAGATTAATGATTTTGCCGCCCCTAGGCCCTGAAATAATTGCCACCCCTGGCCCCGCCCTGACTCCACCCTTTGCCCGCCCCCATTCCAACCCCTTCCCCAAAGTCCCGCCCCAACTCCGCCCCCTCCCTGCCCCTATTGGATCCCTTCCCCAAATCCCCGCCCCAGCCCCGCCTCTTCCCCCAGTGCGCTGCGTTCCCCCTCCTCCCCCCTCCCTCCCTGCCCCATGAAACAGCTGTTTCGCGGCGCAAGCACTAGGAGGGAGGGGAGAGAAACAGGAAGCGGCGGCGCGCTCGTGGAGGAGGCAGCTGGAGCAGGGGAACTTCTCCGTAGGTGCTCAAATTTGCCACCCCTGCAAATTTGCTGCCCTAGGCCTAGGCCTTGTCGGCCTAGGCGATAATATGCCGCTGGGCCTTTGCCAGCTGAGGGCTGTCTGACAGTAAGCCTTGCTTCCCCATCCCCAAGCTGGAGATTTTGGCCTTGAAATGGGCCATCACTGAGAAATTTTGTGACTACTTGTATGGTGCTCAGTTCCAGGCGTGGACAGACAACAATCTGCTGATTTACGTGTTGACAAGTGCTAAGCTGGATGCTACAGGGCAAAGATGGGTGGCTGCCTTGGCTAGCTATGAGTTCAGCATTCAGTACTAGCCAGAGAGAAGCAATGTAGATGCAGATGCATTGTCACGGTGTCCGCAGCCATCGGAAATTGCTGTCATTCCTATGGATGGGGTGAGAGCTATTTGCGATGGAAGGTATCAAGAGTCAGAGGCTCATGAGAGTCTTCATGATTGTGTTGCAGAAACTCTGGGCCTGCCCCCTGAGAGTGTGCCATTTGCCTCAGTGAATTATATTGTGTTGGACCAATATCCGTTGCCCATGCTCAGTGCTGCTGACTGGCAAAAAGCCCAACTGCAAGATACTGACATTCGTGACACACGACTTGCAATTATTTCATCTGTCCCTGAGGGTAGACTACTATTGAGGGAATGGAGCAAACTAAAACTGATACAGGGAGTGTTGCACCGGATCACAGTAGATCCTTTACAGAATCAACGAACGCAACTAGTGCTACCAAAAGAGTGCAGAGCCCTGGGCATGAGGGCCCTGCATGATGACTTTGGACATTTGGGAATGGAGAGAACCCTAGAACTTATCCATAGAGGATTGTACTGGACCCGGATGGCTGAGGATGTGCGAGACATGCGCCCTGTGTGTTCAAAGGAAAACCCTTCCCACTAGAGCAGCATATCTGAAGAATATCACCAGCAGCAAACCTTTGGAGCTGGTACGCTTTGATTTCTTGTCTTTAGAAGAGGACAGGAGGAACATTTTAGCAGTGATGGACCATTTTACCCGGTATGCACAGGCATATCCCACACATAGCCATTGGGCCACAACTGTTGTTCGAGTGTTTTGGGAGAAATATTTTTCAGTGTATGGATTCCAGGCTCAGATACACTCTGAACAAGGACAGGACTTTGAGAGTCACCCCCTGAAGGAAGTGCTAAGGATGGTAGGAATTAAGAAGTCCAGAACAACACCTTACCACCCGCAAGTGACCCTCAGCCATAGTGATTTAATCGGACTCTGTTGGATATGCTGGGGACTTTACATCCAGAGCAGAAAGCAACCTGGAGCCAGCACGTGTTACCTATCAGCTCTGTGTTCTTGGGGAATCAGGGCGCAGTATCCAGCCTGTCTGACTCACCTCACCCCCAGTCTCTGCTTGAACAAAAACTGCTTAGAAGAAAGACTTACAAAAAGCAATGAAAATGGGACAATGGGAGACACACCTAAGCCCCTCTGGACAAGGGTGACAGGATTAAGAAAACTCCCCTAGCCTCATTTGCATCAAAGATGGGACAGGGAGGCATCTGCATTAGCATACAGAATGGAGAACAGAAATTCCAAGGCAAGAACCGCACTGAACTCTGGGACCCGAAAAGCAGGGAAGCACTGCATGATGGGAAATCTCTGCTCCAGATGCTAATGAACCCACACCTGCACACACCCAGCCCACTAATTATCAGACCAATTCTAGTAATAAATCCTCTATTGGTATCCAAAATACTGAAGCTGTCTAATTGCATTATGAGCTCCCTCGAAGGAACACTGCCCATAGCCAGGAATGATCAGTTCCTATTGTCTAACATGAACAAAACAACTTTGGGATACTCCCTTGAAGCATCAGTTTACCCATAAACAAACCTAGTGTTCTCCCTTGAACCATTGTATTTTCCCTACAAAAACCCTTACTCATGCTCCAGTAAGTGTTCTGATTCCTGGATCCAAATCCTGCATCAGTTCCATGGGAACTTCATCTTTTTTCTGACTGAACGTGCTGGGGGCTCTGCCTGGCTCCAGCATTCCGGATCTTCAGCTACCACCACCACCTGGGAACCAGGATCGATTCAAGCTTCACGGAGTGGTGAGATCCATCTGTCTCTCTCTCTAGGTATAGCCCCCTGACCCTGCCTTATGTGATCAGTTATGGTTTGCTAGCTCTAACTTTTGTAATCAAATTTAAGTTGGATTTAATATTGTAACTGTTTTGTTTGTTTGGCTCCGCTAGTATGGATACTACCTGGAAATAAATCACTTTCAGGATTACGCTGGTTGCCTCTCTCTCCCCCCCCCCCCCCCCCCCATTGGTGTTTTTGGCTTTAGGGTGACCAGATGTCCCGATTTTATAGGGACAGTCCCGATTTTGGGATCTTTTTCTTACATAGGCTCCTATTACCCCCCACCTCCTGTCCCGATTTTTCACATTTGCTGTCTGGTCACCCTATTTGGCTTCCCCATTCACAGCAACACTCCTGGTACCTAAGCTCAAGATCCCTGCAGTGCGAAAAAATCCTGTGGGGTTTGCTCATCAAGTGGGTTACTAGCAGAATGGTTGTGGTGTGAAGGTGGGGATAGGGACGTGCCAAACCTGGGGGCATATGAGGGTGGCAGCTTAAGGTGTTGCTTAGCCCAGCCTGCTGAGCCCAAGGATAACAGAGTAACAGCTTTAAATTAGCAAAGGGACATATAAGGGGTCAGGTTGTGAGTGCTGATTACACAGTCCTCTCAGACACGCTCTGTTAATGTGTGTGTGTGTGTGCGCGCGCGCACATTCATCTGATTTGGGGGCTGGAAGACCCCAGCCCTGGGGAACTTAGGTCCTGCAGGGTCGCTCCATTGGGAGGGGACTTGCAGAAGGGAGAAGTAGAGCTCCGTATGAGAACACAAGTGACACAAGCAGTACATTGACAGGATTACAGACACCCCCCCCTCCAAAAAGTAACCCTTATAAATGGGCATACCCCAAAGTAACGGGCACATCTGGTAACACATGTTGCATTTTTGGTGCATGCCTACAATGCCATGAAGAATGATGCTACAGGAGTCACCCCATATCTCTTGATGTTTGGGCGAGAGCCAAGATTACCCATAGATCTGTGCTTTGGGGTATCACAGGATGGAGAAAGCTATGAGACACATCTGCAGTACATTTCCTGACTAAAGAGAAAAACTGCAGGATGCCTATCACTTGGCTACAGATGCTGCCTGCAAGAATTCAGATAGTAACAACCACCGGTATGATGCAAGGGTGCTTTCTCAGGAACTCCAGCCAGGGGACAGAGTTATGCTGAGAAATTTGGGTGTTGTGGGCACACACAAGATTGCTGACAGATAGAAGGCAATGCCAGTTTACAAGATTAAACCTGATATGGGGTTGGGGCAAATAAAGACAGTGCATAGAAACCTTCTACTGCCTGTGGGAGAAGTGGTAGGTGCCCCTTATGGAATGGACCATGACATGAGACCTGGGCGAGAAAGGGATGCTGGACCAAATCCACCACCCAACACGTGCAGTGGGCCCTGTGGGGCTAATCCACCCTTATGTAGCACAGCGGAGAGTGACTCTGAAGAGGAAGACACTTCCATGGAGTATCCTAGAATGGAGACAAGAATTTGGTCTCAATCAGCTGAACCAAGAGAGAGCTCCACTTTCTCAGCCCTAAACCCCATGGCAGAAGTATTTAGGCCTGTGGCTGGTGCACCTGGGCTGCCAATGGGACCACCCTGCGATGATGCACTTAAGTTATTGGACAGTGGAGACATACAGGTAGAAGGTGTCCTGGGTGCCTTGGACCTTCCAATATTAGAATCAGAGATGCCGGGGCCTATGCCAGTAGCCAAGGGACACTCAAAGGAGCCCTCACCATTTGTCGCTCAAGATGTCCCCCTTGGCCCTGCAACACACATTCTCAATAGGTGGGACAGGGTTATAAGGCCAGTAAAATGGTTAACTTATGACGCACCTGCGGTGACTAGTGAGGAACCAATACGTTTAGCACACAGGTTTGTGGAGGTCATAGTGGGCGTCCTGAGGCCCTTTGGAGGGAACCAATGAGTTGGTGTAATAGGGACTGTGTTTGTCGGGATGACAAATTCTCGGCTGTGGGGAGGATGTAAGCAGTCAGAATGAGCTCTCCCCTGACATCTGGTGGTGATCTGTGGAAAAGGACTTCAGGGGCTGACCTCATTTGCATGGGCACACCCACCCTGCCTAGTGCTCAGCATGATGGGATTGTTGGCCTAAATGGTCACTTTTCGCTGGTGTGGGATCCCCAGTCTCTTTATTATTGGGGCAGGGGGAATAAATCATTGTCATCCTGGTTGTGTGAATCAAGGACAGAAGAACTGTACTTGGCATTTTCCAATTGAGGGACTCACCCTCAACTGAAACACTCACTAGGCATGGGACATGGGTTCCAATGCCCAGTGAGTGCAATGGCAGATGCTGCTGCTGCAGGCTTGGGGCCCAAGGCAGCCAGACACTCTTGATTCTGTCTTCCTCCACTGTGTAATAAGAGAGTTAGTTTAGACTCAATTGAGAGTCTTGTTACATGCTGCAAAGGTCTAAGTACTAAACCTGCTTTGGGACACTATCTCTGATGCAAGAGGCTTCCCACTAACAGCTGAAATCACTGGGAACTGTGATAAGTGGGGGGCTCTAAAGACATCTTGGTGTAGCTGGTGAAGAGGTATGGCAATGGGGCAGCAAGATAGTGCTCCTTGAAGCAGAGTGTATAAGGTGTCTCCTTATTCTTCTGCCCAGGCTGGGAGGTGAAGTCTGTGGATGCATGATGCAAGAACTCCATCTGGGAGTGAGGTGCAGGGAAAGGATGGGCATGTTAATGGGACTTCTGGGTTGCTGGACTTCTTTGCTCATGATTTATGTCTACGCGTCCTGTTTGTGGTGTTTCCCCAAAGTAATGCCATTGTTTCCCTTCTTCATTAAAAGTTTTTTTGCTACACTCAGACTCTGTGCTTGCCAGAGGGGAAGTATTGCCTCTTAGAGGCACCCAGGGAGGTGGTGTGAAATTGTCCCAGGTCACTGGTTGGGAGCTTGAGCCGGTTTTGCACTGTGTTATTGAAACGGAACCCCTAGATACTGAACCCGGCCCTTGTTGCTGCCAACTCTGATGGGCAGAAGGGTTACAGAAGAAAACTTAGTTTGATGGCATTCTGTCTGGCAAGAACTCACTTATCAAAAGTTGGGGTTGTGAAATCCTAATTTCTTTATTGTTCTGTCATTATGGTCCCCACTTCCCCATTGTTTGCCTGTATGATCTCTGTATGGTTCTTTGATTGTTTCTGTCTATTACATAATGAATTTTGGTAGGTGTAAATTAATTCAGGTGCTGGGGTATGATTGGTTAGAGAATTTTGTTAGGATTCGTTAGTAAAATTTTAGTAAAATAAGTGGTTAAGATATAGCTAAGAAGGACTCAAGTTTCATTATATAAACTTGGGTCAAAGAAGGAGACTAGCAGAGAAGGACCAGAAGAATAAGAAGGAAAGACCTAGAAAAGTGAAGAAGAACTCACCTCCAAGACACAGCCTAAGACCAGAGCTTCTAAGAATCCTCTGCACAGCTGTGACGTGCAGCAATCAGAACCCAGACGAGACCGACCTTTCCTGGCCAACAGGGAAAGTTCGCCTCCCTGATCAGTATTGGTGAGCGTGGCATTGTGTGCTTAGCATGTGTATTCTGCTTGCTTGGTAATTGTTAATAAATAGAGTAAGGATATTACTGTGTAAGGCTCTTTCACTGGTAAAAGGTCCTGCAAATCTGCAGGAAGTTACTCTCTGAGCCCTAGGAACTGAGTAAAGGTGGATGCCCCTAGAGTGTATGTAACAGATCATTTTGTGTGAGTAAGGATGATCTGCTCCAGGGATTGGAGCAAATGTCGTTGTATCTTAGAGCTTGGCTGTAGACAATGGATCGTGTGGTGACTTCCTGGACACTACTGTGCTAATAAGCGATGGTCACATAAACACCACCCTATACTGGAAACCTACTGACCGCTATACTTACTTATGTGCCTCCAGCTTCCATTCAGGACACACCACACGATCCATTGTCTACAGCCAAGCTCTAACATACAACCGCATTTGTTCCAATCCCTCAGACAGAGACAAACACCTACAAGATCTCTATCAAGCATTCTTAAAACTACAATACCCACCTGCTGAAGTGAAGAAACAGATTGACAGAGCCAAAAGAGTACCCAGACATCACCTACTACAGGACAAGCCCCAACAAAGAAAGTAACAGAACGCCACTAGCCATCACCTACACAGGGCCGGCTCCAGGCACCAGCTGAACAAGCAGGTGCTTGGGGCGGCCACTCGGNGATCCTTGCAACAAAGCCTGGTGCCAATTCTCTCCACATATCTATTCAAGTGACACCATCACAGGACCTAATCACATCAGCCATGCCATCAGGGGCTCATTCACCTGCATATCTACCAATGTGATATATGCCATCATGTGCCAGCAATGCCCCTCTGCCACGTACATTGGCCAAACCGGACAGTCTCTACGTAAAAGAATAAATGGACACAAATCTGACATCAGGAATCATAACATTCAAAAACCAATAGGAGAACACTTCAATCTCTCTGGTCACTCAGTAACAGACTTAAAAGTGATAATTCTTCAACAAAAAAACTTCAAAAACAGACTCCAACAAGAAACTGCTGAACTGAAATTAATTTGCAAACTGGATACCTTTAAATTAGGCTTGAATAAAGACTGGGAGTGGCTGGGTCATTACACAAACTGCAATCTATTTCCCCATGCTAAGTATCCCCCTACTGTTACTCACACCTTATTGTCAACTGTTTGAAATGGGCCATCCTGATTATCACTACAAAAGTTTTTTTTCTCCTGCTGATAATAACTCACCTTAATTAATTAGCCTCTTAGAGTTGGTATGGCAACCTCCAGCTTTTCATGTTCTCTGTATATATATAAATCTTCCTACTATATGCATCTGATGAAGTGGGTTCTAGCCCACGAAAGCTTATGCCCAAATACATTTGTTAGTCTCTAAGGTGCCACAGGGACTCCTCGTTCTTTTTGCGGATACAGACTAACACGGCTGCTACTCTGAAATCTGTTTTTAGTGATCATTAATAAACAGAGGATAAGTAGAATACTACCGTGTAAGGCTCCTTCACTGGTAAAAGACCCCACAACCCCGCAGAGTGTAAGGTTACGCCTGAGCCCACAGCAGGGTGAGGGTGGGTGCTTAAATTAACAGGGTTATGCCTGAGCTCTAGGAACTGGGTAAAGGTGGATGCCCCTAAAGTGTGTGAGTACCGAGAAATTTTGTGCGAGTAACCCTGGCCCTGGTGTGAGTGATACAAAATACCAATCCTAATCTAGGCTGTGGTGCTTTAAAGCAGTGGCACAGGAAAGTGGGACTACAGGTAGCAAGGCAGAGATATTGCAATCCTTCCTGTTCAGATTCTTACACCTATGTCCATCCCTGGGATCTGAGCCCCTTGGGGTCAATGACACCCACCATTCCACCTGGGAACAGGTGACTGACAGGCTGCCTGCTGGAGACACAAGGGATCTCTCATACATAGGGAAGCTTCCTGCCTAACCCAAATGCAGTCACAGAATTTCAGGGCCTGCTTAGAGACTCTTCCTGGGGTGATGGGGAAGTCCATGCTCTTTGACCAGCTTTCTCCACTCACAAAACTTTGCCTTATCTCCAGACTCCCAGAGTGGGAGTTATAGATGTCTCAGAAAAAAGCAAAGTGAAGGGATTAATTGGAGAAAAGAAGACTGAAGTTTGCCTGCTCTCCCCGATGAAGAGTCAGGAGTGGGGGCACGGCCTTCAGCTCCTGGGCAAACACAAAGGAGCACTTCCCTTTTGTTACTGGAGACCAGTGTGGGAACAGGGAGAGCTGGGCTGATTAAGCTACACCAACCCTGCTACCAAACGGTCAGCCCTTAAGGAATCTAGGGACTAAATTAATGCAGTGATACATGCTGACAGGGGCAGGCTCCCCATTCTTTACCTTCACACCCCTGTAACTCAGTCGGCAGGGCCGGATTCCATCCACGAGAGAGTCTGCTGTTTCTTTTTCCTCCCGATTGTAGACTTTTCACAGCCATCAGACCCTGAAGCCTAAACACAATGTTTACTGTCATCACTCACGGCCTTTTTCATTCAGGGACAGACAAAGTTACCAGGTGAGGGGAGAAAGGGGAGAAGGAACCGTTCTGACAGTCCCAGAGATTAAATGGAGACATAAGAGTTAGTAGGGAGACAAACCCACCTGTTCGTGAGGGGCTTTACATCCACCTACGAGACAAATAGAAAGAGAAAAACATTTAGATGTCGCTGAGCAGCACAGTTCTACCTGCTGATCTGGGGGATATTTTACCATCTGAACAGCAGAACATATTCACCCAGCTTTATGTATTTGCTTTAATTATTCTCAGGCTGTTCCCCGGGCCTGTCCCCCAGCCTCAGGTCAGACTCTCAGCCCGCTGTGCCCTGCAGGGGCAGCACATGCCCTTTGCCTGCAGCCTGTGAATTCCCATCTCACCAGGGAGTCGCACCCTCCTGTCAGAGGTGGCAGAGTGGCAGCAGGAGGTGGGAGCTGAGGGGTTTATAGCCAAGCAGGGCTCAGTAAGGGGGCAGAGCCTAGGGTGACCAGATGTCCTGATTTTTGGGTCTTTTTCTTATATAGGCTCCTATTAACCCCCACCCCCGTCCCGATTTTTCACATTTGCTGTCTGGTCTCCCTAGCAAAGCCCAACTTCCCAGCTCTGGCCATCCCCAGACAATCAAACTGTGGCGGCAGGATAGGTCTTCCCAGCACCACCACTGAGCTCTGCTGGGGGGTCCCCCCGCACAACACAAATCTCTAATCAAAGGTGAATCCCTNTCTCCCTAGCAAAGCCCAACTTCCCAGCTCTGGCCATCCCCAGACAATCAAACTGTGGCGGCAGGATAGGTCTTCCCAGCACCACCACTGAGCTCTGCTGGGGGGTCCCCCCGCACAACACAAATCTCTAATCAAAGGTGAATCCCTGCAGTGCCACAGAGGGGAGATGGACTGCTGGTGCCATGTGCTGGGTCTGGCTGAATGGAGCCCGGTCAGCTTTCCATTCTCCCTCCCACGCAGTGCTGCTGCTGCACTGACAGCAGGGCCTGGCTTGGTAACAGTCAGATTTTAATGAGGTGTGGAAAACAACAAATTTATTCCCCCCTCTTTTTCCTGAGTACATAGGTCAAGCTGAGTCACTGTAGAGAACCTGCAGAAGTGGGTCTTTGGTAAGTACTCAACTATGCATGTGGCAAAGGCCTGCGGATGAGCTCGGTGTAGGGGGTGGTGGTGTGTGCACCAGGCACAGGGGGCCGTGTAAAGGAAGGCAGCGAGGTGTTCAGTGTGGATGAGGCTGGGGGTGGGGGATGACCATGGCTGTCAAGGGTGGATAAGCAAAGAGGGGCAGAGCTATGCAGCCTTGTGAAGGCTTCACTGAGAAGCTTGGATTGATGGGAAAATAGAAAGGGAGTGGGTGGCGGAGGTGGAGGGGGTCAAAGAGGAAAAGGACATGACTGACATGTGGGGAAATCCACTTTTGCTGCACCGTTTTGTACAGACAAGGTGTGGGGAGGCCGGGGGGAGGCCGGTGCAGCAGGCGGGATGGGATATATTAGGAGACTGACAGGTGACAAGGCCATGGGGATGGAGAGAGGAGGATGGACGTGGGTGCGGCCAAGAAGGAGGAAGTGGCAGGACACGGCTGTCGCCTGAGTGCAGGGGAAGCGTGGGGAGGAGCCAAACAGACCCTTGGTGATGGGTCTGAGTGACAGAGAATGATAGAGGAGGGGCAGTGGAGGGGCAGTAGTCTGGTTTGGGCCATGTTTAGTTTAACAAGGGCATTGGCTGGGGATTTCCTCAGGCTTTTAAAAGGTGGGAAGTGCTGGCAACGTGCCCAGGGAGAGAGGGAGGCAGGGAGCCGGGGGCAGCCCCTAAGCTCTGCAGGGCACTGGGAGCCAGGGAGAAACAGGGAGCAGGGAATCCTATGGAGTTAGGAGTTCACCTGGGCGCCCAGCTCCCCTGCTCCCCAGCTCCTCTCTGGGAGGCAGATTCCCACTATCCCTGGCCTGTCCTGCTCCCCCAGGCCCTAGAGCTGGGTTCCTGCTCCCCCTCCCAGAATACTGATGGTCATACACCATGTGCCCCAGCTGGTGAGGTGAGCACAAACCCTTCCTATGGGGAAGCACAGCAGCATCTCCATTCTACTGCCTGCAATGGGGCCCCTACCGAGAAAAGGCTGTGATTGAGGGGAGGGGGCTGGGTCCACAGGCTTAGAGCCATGGAACCACTGCAGTAAGGTGTCTGTCTGTGTGCTGACCCTCAAAACCTCGGCACTTGAGAATGGTCCCCCTTACTCCACTGACTCCTGCAAATCAATGGAATTACAGCATGGAATCGTCACCCTCTGGAGAGGGAGGGTGATGATTGGTTCAATGACCTCCAGTGTTACAATGACAATACCTATTGACATCACCCTGACTAGAATCACAATAATGAGATACAACAGTCAGTAGCTTAACGGCAAACGAATTTCTTGAAACTCTAGCCCTATGCATGAATGTTCAGAGGGATTTAACTCTACATGAGTTGGAAGGGTTGGTCTTAGTTTGTTATCAAGACTATTGAAGTCAAAAACAGTGACACAAGGACTGATAGATAGATATAGATTAATCTAAAATATTTATTCTGAAAAGGGGATAAGGCATTTCCCTTGGAAAATAACCTAGAAAATTCTTTTCTTCCCTGAAGAATAATTCTGTGAAATTTGGCAGTTAAATAAACAAATGAAGCTGTGAAAGGGAGGGATTTATTCCTGCTTTCAGTACAAATCTTAAATCAGCTGTAGAATGGAGTTATGCACCACAGCCTCTAATATATTGGCAAATTAATCGTAACATGGCAGAATTTTACCTGGGGCCAGCAGGACCCGGAGCTGTCCTAAATCCTGTCCGTTTTGCCAGACTGGTGCATCTAGACGTTCAACCTCCTTCCTCCAACGCCTGCTGTCTCCTGCAAATTGTGTTTCTTGGGATCTCTCTTTATGTTTTATGCCCATTGACTTAAGAGCTTGTACTGTTTGAGCCCGTTGACGGATGAGGCTCAGGCAGCCTCAGGGATGTTGAATTGTGTTCAGAGCCCCGGGGGATTTTTTCCCATTCTTTCTCTGTCCCCCGCCCATCGGATGCTGGGCTGGCTGCTGAAAGGCCTAGTAGGAAATGTTGGCCTCTAGCTCATTAGTCTGAGCAGAGACTCGAGGATGGGGCCACTAGGCTCACTGACCTCCCTACGGTAGTTTGAAGAGTGACGTTACATACCTGTTTGCGCGTCTGTGAGGAAGGCCGAGACACATTTTTTTTCTTAGGCACAGGGGTTTCATCCTCTGTGTGGACACAAGTTTCAGGCTCTTTCTGCCCCTCAGACACTTGTCCTCTGCTCTCTGCTTGGGACAAGAATGGTTGAGTTATTTATTCCCATTGCACTAGCCTGCAGCATTGCCCCTTCTTCCTACCACCAGATGCCAAACCAACCACCCCCATGACAAGCTTCCTACAATGGTCCTTCGGTTACAAAACTCCCCAGCCCACAACACATCTTTCCCCAACGTTCATACATTATTGTTCTACAATCTGTAAGGACAACATTTGGGGTGGACTAGTGTTGGGGAACCACCTTGACACATCCTGGAGTTACAAGGACTCTCACATATGTAGGGGACCTTCCTGCCTGCCCCGGATGTTGTCATTAATCTTCAGGGCCTGCTTAGAGGGTCTTCCCATAGTGACGGGAAAGTCGGTGTCCTGCTGTCTGATCACCCCCCTCTGGGGACTCTGCTGTGAAGTTTCTCCACTCAGAAACATTGCTTTTCATTGGGACACTCTGAGCGGGAGTTACAGACAGCTGGGTGGGGTGTTCAGTGCCGTGGCTCCTCAGAGAGAAGGATCCTGAACTCTTATCCCACCAGGCAGAAAACTCAGAGTGGGGACATGGCCTTCAGCTCCTTGGCAGAGGTGGGGAATGCATTTGCCCTCCATGATTGAAGAGCAGCGTGGGCAAGGGCAGAATAGGACTGGCTCACTCACACCAAACCTGCTATCGAATAGTCAGACCTTAATGAATCCAAGCATTAAATTAATACAGTGATACATTCTCACAGGGGAATTGCCTCTCATTCTTTACCTTCACTCCCCCCTAGCTCAGGCTGCTGAGCCACATTCCCTCCAGGAGAGACGCTGTCCTTCTCGCTCCCTTTGTCCTTCCTTTTCCCACCAGATTCCATGGCTGTATTCAAAGTTGTCAGATCCTGAAGGCTGAACATATTTGCGGACATCACTCACGGCCTTTTTCATTAAGGGACAAAGTCCCCAGGGGAGGGAAGGGGAGAAGGGACTTTTCAAACGACAGCCCCAGAGAATAAATGGGGACATAAGAGTTACCAGGGAGACAAACCCACCTTACACTGCGGGACGTTATATCTATCTAGAAGGAAACAGAAAGACAACAACATTTAGCTTTGGCTCTGCAGGACAGTTCTACCTGCTGATGTGCGGATATTTCACCATCTGAGCTGCAGAACGTATTCACCCAGCTTTATGTATTTGCTTTAATTATTCTCTCTCAGGCTGTTCCCCGGGCCTTTTCCCCCAGCTTCAGCTCAGACTCTCAGCCCGCTGTGCCCTGCAAGGGCAGCACATGCCCTTTGCCTGCAGCCTGTGAATTCCCATCTCACAAGGCAGTCCCACCTCCCGTCAGAGGGGAGCTGGCAGCAGGAGGTAGGAGCTGGGGGGTTTCTAGTCAAGCAGGGCTGGGTAAGGGGGCAGAGCCCAGCTTCCTGCTCTGGTCATCCCCAGACAATCTAACGGCGGGGTAGGTCTTCCCAGCACCACCGCTGAGCTCTGCTGGGGGGTCCCCCCGCACAACACAAATCTCTGAGCAGAGGTGAATTCCTGCGGTGCCACAGAGGGGAGATGGGCTGCTGGGGCCATGTGCTGAGTCTGGGGGTAGCTGAATGGAGCCTGCCCAGCTTTCTATCCCCCCTCAGACAAAGCTGCTCCGGCAGCTCCTTGTCACCCCCAGTATGGTGCGGGCTGCTGCTGCTGCACTGGCAGCAGGGCCTGGCCTGGGAACAGTCAGTGATTGTGTCAGGCTGGAAACTTCCCTGTGGAACTCCAGGGAGAGATGGGACATGGTGAGTTTAACACTCTCTGTCTCAGCCAAACCTGAACAGAAACTCACGAGACAAAGAACAGGCACTTCTCTAATCTGAGGGGAATGTCAAAGGCCGGCTGCAAGTAATGGTGCAGGAGGCGGGATGGGATATACGATGGGACTGGCGGTCAAAAGACTGTGGGGATGGAGAAAGGAGGATGGACCCGGGTGTTACAGAGGAAGAAGATGTGTCAGGAGTTGGCTATGGCCTGGGTGAAGGGGCAAGTGTGGGGAGGAGCCAAACATACCCTTAGGCTGTGGGTCTGAGCAACAGGGAGAATGGGGTTGCTGACAGTGATAGAGGAGGGGCAGTGGAGGGGTTGGGGGAGGGGAAGGAATATGGTTTGGGCCATGTTCAGTTTAACAAGGGTTTTGTCTGGGCATTTCCTTGGGCTTATAAAAGGTGTGAAAGTGCTGACAATGTGCCCAGGGAGAGAGGGAGGCAGGGAGCCAGGGGTAGCCCCCAAGCTCTGCAGGGCAGTTGGACCAGGTTAGCCAGGGAGCAGGGAACCCTGCGGAGATAAGTACTACCTTGGGATCCCAGCTCCCCCACTCCCTAGCTACTCTCTGGGAGGCAGCTACCCACTATCCCCGCCTGCCCTGCTCTCCCATGCCCTAGAGCTGGGTTCCTGCTCCCCCTCCCAAGGTGTTGAGGATCATACACCACGTGCCCCAACTGGTGAGAGGGGCACAGACCCTGCCATTGGGGAGCACAGCAGCCTCTCCATTCTAATGCCTGTAGCGGGCACCCTGCTGAGAAAAGTCTGTGACTGGGGAAAAGGAGCTTGTGCCTCAGACCTAGAGTCATGGAACTGCTCCATTAAGAGTCTGCCTGTGTGCTGAGCCTCAAAACATCTACCAGTGAGCACTCTGGACACTTGCATATGCTCCCCCTGACTCCACTGACTCATGTGAACCAATGGAATTGCAGCATGCAAATCAAGTGGAGTGGCAGGTTGATGATTGGTTCAATTACCTCCAGTGTCACAGTGACTACAGCTATTGACACAGCCCTGACAAAATCATAACAATGAGAAACAACAGTCATTAGCAACTAAGATTTAATACAAATTTCTTGAAACTGTAGCCTCTGCATGAATATTCAGGGAGATTTAACTCTACATGAGATTGACAAGTCAGTCTTATTCTGTTATCAGGATCATTCAATCCAAAAGAAGTGAGACAAGAACTGATTTTTTTTTAAATAATGTAATTAAAATATTTATTCTGAAAAAGTGACCTAGAAAGGAAATGACCTAGAAAATTCAATTCTTTCCTGAAGAATAATTCTGTACAGTAGTTCTGTACAGTTTGGCAGCTAAATGAATGAATGTAACTGTCAAAGGGAGGGATTTATTCCCACTTTAAGTACCAATCTTCACTCAGCTGTAGCTATGGAGTTGTGCACCACAGCCCCTAGTATAGTGGCAAATGATTCTTAACATGAGACAACTTTACTTGAGGTGGCAGGACCTTGAGCTGTCCTTGCCAGAATGCTGCCTCTGGAGCTCCGCCCTCCTTCTTCTACACCCAGATGTCCCCCATAAATTGTGTTTCTTGCAATTTCTCTTTACATGTTATGCCAACTTGTTTAAGAGCTTCAGCTCAGTTTAAGCTGCTTGTGTAGTCTCCGCCCTTGGACTGACGAGGCTCCGGTTGCTTTGAGGATGCTCTCTCTTTCCCACCCATGAGGTGCTGGACTGGCTGCTCAGATGCCTAGCAGTAAATGTTGGCCTCTACCCCGTGAATTTGAGCAGAGATTCATGGAGGGCTAATTGATCTCCCCACAGTAATAGGTCACATTACATACCTGCTTGTACTCGTCTATGGGAGAAAGAAAGTGACCATGTTTGTTAACCATATGTTTGTGGGTTGCAGCCTCTTTCCCTTTTGTAGGCACTTCCCCTCCTTTCTCTGTGAGTGATACAAATATATGTGTTATTCACAATACACCATGTGGCCTGGAGCATTCTCCCTCCCTTCTGCCACCCCACTTCTCAGGTGCAAAAGAGCTACTACCCTCACCCACGATGGGCAGGGGTGGATTAGGGTTTCATGGGGCCCTGGGCCAGAGCAAGTGGGAGCCCCTCCCCACCCCTTCCACCTGCAGTACCCCCAGCACCCCTGCCGAGGAGTGGGGTCAGAGCACAGTGGCTTGCCCCGCTTTGCCCACCCTACCGGCACTCCTGCCAGGGCGCGGGGACACCCATTTTTCCGGGGGCTCTGGGCACAGG
>QXTE01001009.1:7246-20738 GCA_003942145.1 Platysternon megacephalum
GGTACGTCTTGGCTCTGCTGGGGGCAAAGATGTTAAAACCCTGGTTGCAAGATTAAAGAGTTCAGCACGCTTGGGGGGAGGGGGGGGGGTGTCAATTTATTGCAGATTTACTCTTAACCATCTCTGAAGAGGGGGAAGAAAAAAAAATTCTGATCCTCTTAAGGGGTTTGTCTACACTGGGAAGTTAATTCGGATTAAGGGCCGTTTAAAGCCGCTCTGAAAGTGGATTATCCGCTTTTGCACAGACTAGCCAGTTAACGGGGAAGCAGAATCGGGTCCTGTGGAAGGGAGGCCGGGAGGGGGGGGAGTTAATAAGCAGAAATAAAGACTTAGCTGACGGACTTTCAAGCGCCGAAGCTACTCCTGAATCTCTGTGGAGACTCTGGATGGAGAGGGCTTCGTTCCGATCTATCTTCATCCACTTTGCGCCAGTCGCTGCCGTGTACGGAGAGCCCCTTATTCAAGATGCAAAAAAAACCGACGGCAACCTGGTTAAGTGGTTCCACGTGTGAAGTAAGCCGTTGATCAGAACAATTTCCCTTCGGAGAATCGTAGGAGGGGAAGGGGCCTCGAGAGGAATCTAGTCCAAATCCCTGCTCAAAGCAGGACCAATCCCCAACTAACTCATCCAAAGCATCGTGGGCACCAAGTTTCTTCGTCTGGGTCGCCAGGAAAAAAAAGTTTGAAAACCACCGCTCTAGACCACCGGTTCTGTGCTCAGGGGCGCCCCCGCAAAACTCCCATATAAGAAGTGAGATCGTCACGTGCCTTGGGGCTTGAAGACGGTCTCGAAAACCCCGATAAACCAGGGGGTGAATGGGGTTCCGCAAAACCCCGATAGATCTGGCATAACGGGCGCTCGGAACAGCCCCTGGTATAGGGAGAGACTGGGGACACACAGACAGAATAGGGGCCCCTGGTATGGGGGGGCAGGTGGGGGGCCACCCAGAGCCCCGGGTGCACGGAGTCTTTGTGGGGGGCAGGTTTGAGCCCAAGCAAGAGACGCAAAGGGAGGGAAAACGCAGCCAGCCCCCCCCCGGCCCCGCACCCCACAGCGCCCCTTGCTGGGAGAGGCCGGGCCTGGAGGCAAACGAGCCTTTTCTAATACCCCTCTTTCTCCTACAGTGAGCTCCGATGGCGGTGGTGCACCCCGAACCCCCCGACGGGGGCTGGGGCTGGATGGTGGTGCTGGCTGCCTTCCTCCAGTCGGCGCTGGTTTTCGGGGTGATCCGCTCCTTCGGCGTCTTCTTCATGGAGTTTGTGGGGTACTTCGGGGAGCTGTCCGGGCGGGTCTCCTGGATCACCTCCATCGGGATCGCGGTGCAGCAATTTGCTAGTGAGTTTGGTGGTGGCGGGCGGGGGATCCTGACCCTCTTTTTTTTTTTTTTGGAGGGTAGGAGGGAGAACCCCACTCCTCCCCCCCAGAGTCAGCTGCATCGCAGGGTAACGAGGGCCTCTCTGCCGCCCCCTGCAGGTCCGGTGGGCAGCGCCCTCAGCACGCAATACGGCGCGCGCCCCGTGGTGATGGCCGGCGGCTTCCTCTCGGGGCTGGGCATGCTCCTGGCTTCCTTCGCCACCAGCCTCACCCACCTGTACCTGAGCATCGGGCTGCTCTCAGGTAGGTCCCGCCCTGAGCCCCTCCCCTGCCTCAGTGCACCCTGGGACCATCCTCACCCAAGACCAGGAGCAAGGGATTCTGGGTTTGATATCAGGTATTCCAGGCAGGAATGACCGGACCTTCTCGGCGGTGTGTTTTCAGAATTTCATTTCATTGCATTTTGCCTTTTCCTGAGTTCAAACGAGGGCTGGTCGGACAACTGTTGACCAACAGATGTAGAGGTTGAAAAAGTTAGACCTTGGTAGCCATAAAAACAGAAGCAGTCCACATCACGTGTCCGAATAAAGCTGGATTTCAGGCTATTTCCTTTCATCCATATGGAGCGCTACGTTGCTTTGCCGATCTGTAAATTTCGATCTCTCTCGATGCCAATATCTGTTTGTCGGTTTGGGTGTCTACAGTTGAACGGGGGTTAACCAACACTTACCGACTGGAAAAAAATATATAATTCTTCTAAGCCTACCTATTGGAGACCATGAAGTCTTCCTGTCTTCCTGTTCTACTAAATTACTGCTTTAAAATGGTTGACGAGTCACTTGATCAGTTATTTCTCGGACAGGACAAATGCCCAACTGTAACAATGCTCATATATCATAGTATCATAGATTATCAGGGCTGGAAGAGACCTCAGGAGGTATCTAGTCCAATCCCCTCAAAGCAGGACCAATTCCCAACTAAGTCATCCCAGCCAGGGCTTTGTCAAGCCTGACCTTAAAAACCTCTAAGGAAGGAGATTCCACCACCTCCCTAGGGAACCCATTCCAGTGCTTCACCACCCTCCTAGTGAAATAGTGTTTCCTAATATCCAACCTAGACCTCCCCCACTGCAACTTGAGACTATTACTCCTTGTTCTGTCATCTGCTACCACTGAGAACAGTCTAGATCCATCCTCTTTGGAACCCCCTTTCGGTAGTTGAAAGCAGCTATCAAATCCCCCCTCACTCTTCTCTTCTGCAGACTAAATAACCCCAGTTCCCTCAGTCTCTCCTCGTAACTCATGTGCTCCAGCCCCCTAATCATTTTTGTTGCCCTCCGCTGGACTCTTTCCAATTTTTCCACATCCTTCTTGTAGTGTGGGGCCCAAAACTGGACACAGTACTCCAGGTGAGGCCTCACCAATGTTGAATAGAGGGGAACGATCACGTCCCTCGATCTGCTGGCAATGCCCCTACTTATACAGCCCAAAATGCCGTTAGTCTTCTTGGCAACAAGGGCACACTGCTGACTCATATCCAGCTTCTCGTCCACTGTAACCCCCAGGTCCTTTTCTGCAGAACTGCTGCCTAGCCACTCGGTCCCTAGTCTATAGCAGTGCATGGGATTCTTCTTGAGATGTTGCTTCTCTTCCTTTCATCCGTGAGTCCGATCTGGCTTATATCAGAGCCCAGAACCCTCTCGCTCAGTGGCTTTCAAAAATAATGGAGCTGTGAACCCCTTTGGAATCCCTGGTCCCCAAGCTCTGTTTGCCAGAAGCTGGGAATGGGAGACAGGGGATGGATCCCTTGATGATCCCCTGTTCTGTTCATTCCCTCTGGGGCACCTGGCATTGGCCACTGTCGGAAGACAGGACACTGACCTAGATGAACCTTTGATTTGACCCAGTCTGGCCGTTTTTCATCTGCAAACCCGCTTGAAAACCACTGCTCCCCCTCCTTTCTGGGGCTGTTTTTCCCCTTGGCAGTCTTTCAGTCTCATTGAGTCTTGCCTCTGCTCCGCGGATCTGGCTTATCTATGCCCCCAGGCGCCGCCTACTCCCAGCAGCCTCTGAGACTGGCGGCTACTTGGTGCTATTCTGCCCCGCCCCCNGAGATGTTGCTTCTCTTCCTTTCAGCCGTGAGTCCGATATGGCTTATATCAGAGCCCAGAACCCTCTCGCTCAGTGGCTTTCAAAAATAATGGAGTGTGGACCCCTTTGGAATCCCTGGTCCCCAAGCTCTGTTTGCCAGAAGCTGGGAATGGGCGACAGGGGATGGATCCCTTGATGATCCCCTGTTCTGTTCATTCCCTCTGGGGCACCTGGCATTGGCCACTGTCGGAAGACAGGACACTGACCTAGGTGGACCTTTGATCTGACCCAGTCTGGCCGTTTTTCATCTGCAAACCCGCTTGAAAACCACTGTTCCCCCTTCTTTCTGGGGCTGTTTTTCCCTTGGCAGTCTTTCAGTCTCGTTGAGTCTTGCCTCTGCTCCGCGGATCTGGCTTATCTATGCCCCCAGGCTCCGCCTACTCCCAGCAGCCTCTGAGACTGGCGGCTACTTGGTGCTATTCTGCCCCGCCCNCTGCCTTGTGGAGCCAGACACACCAGCCTGCTGCAACACAGACCCAGGTCTGGTCCACACCCCCGAAGCTGCAGATTTTAACCAAAAACTGCTCAGCAAGTGCTCCTGTCTCCAGCACCCGGACACCCAGCTCCCAATGGGATCCAAACCCCAAATAAATCCATTTTACTCTGTATAAAGCTTATGCAGGGTAAATTCATAAATTGTCCGCCCTCTATGTCACTGATAGAGAGAGATGCACAGCTGTTTGCTCCCCCAGGTATTAATCACTTACTCTGGGTTTATCAATAAACAAAAGTGATTTTATTAAGTATAAAAAGGAGGATTTAAGCGGTTCCAAGTAATAACAGCCAGAACAAAGTAAGTCACCAAGCAAAATAAAACAAAACACACAAGTCTACGCCGAATACATTAAGAAACTGAACACAGGTAAATCTCACCCTCAGAGATGTTCCGATCAGCTTCTTTCCCAGACTAGACTCCTTCCTAGTCTGGTCCCAATCCTTTAGTTAGTTCCATCAGGCATCTCAGGTGGAAAGCCGGGGTGTTCTCATGACTGGCCCCCCTTTGTTCGGTTCCACCCCCTTTGATAGCTTTGGCACAAGGCGGGAATCCTTTGTCCCTCTCTGGGTTCCCACCCCCTTTCTAAATGGAAAAGTACCAGGTTTAAGATGGATTCCAGGACCAGGTGACATGGTCACATGTCCTGTGAGACCCCCCCCCCAAGCCTCCATTCTTCCTGGGTTGGCCCCCACGTACACAGGAAGGCGGGCAAGTAAATAAACCATGTACAACCAATTGTCCTCGTCCATGGGAGCCATCAAGATCCTAAACCACCATTAATGGCCCACACTTTGCATAATTACGATAGGACCTCAGAGTTGTATTTCATATTCCTAGTTTCAGATACAAGACGGAGACCCTGCATACGAATAGGATGACCACATTCAGTCGATTATAAGCGTTGTAACGATACCTTACAGGAGACCCTTTGCATGAAGCTTATTCCAGTTCCATCATCGTCACACTCATTAGCATATTTCCATCAAACATTATGGAGCGCAACGTCACAGTTGTTTTTAAGGGAGGTGATACTTGGGGGGGGGGGCCCCGGGAAAATCTCCCCCCACCACAGCCCCAGGGCTGCAGTGAGGGGGTGGGGGTGGAAAGGAGAGAGCAGAGGGTGGGGCCATGGGTGGAGAGGGTGGGGCATTATCTTCAGATAGCCCCCCCTTCATCTCCCATACCCCCCAAAAAAGAGAGCCAACCCTGTATAGACCCTAATCACACCAAATGTGACCCAAAATGACAACTGGTGCACAGTTATATCTTTGTGCTGGGGTAGAAAATGGGGAGGTGGGGGGGATCAGTGGAGTGCAGGAACTATGGGGGAGGGTCTCTAAGGGGGGGAGGGATGGTAGGGGGAAGATGGAGAACTATAGGCCCAGGGGGAAGGAGCCAGACCATATTCAAAATGGCTGCCATGGGGGGGGGGCAGGGGGGAGGAGGTGGACCTTTTTCAAAATGGCTGCCATCATGTGGGGGCAACCATGGACCCAGGGGGGGGAAGGAGCCAGGTCTTATTCAAAATGGCTGCCACTGTGTCTGCGGAATCAGTGGGGAAGTTGTTTGGAGTGAGGAGAGCACAGGGGGGAAAGGAGCGGGGCCTTTTCAAAATGGCTGCCATGTGGGGGCAACCATGGACCCAGGGGGGGAAGGAGCCAGGTCTTATTCAAAATGGCTGCCACTGTGTCTGCGGAATCAGTGGGGAAGTTGTTTGGAGTGAGGAGAGCACAGGGGGGAAAGGAGCCGGGCCTTTTCAAAATGGCTGCCATCCTCGGATGGGGGGGGAACTGTGGGTCCACAGGGAAGCAGCCAGACCTTATTCAAAATGGCTGCTTCTGAGGGGGACAGTTTTGGGGGGGGGGCATGTGTGGGGAACTGTGGGTCCAGAGGGGAAAGGAGCGGGGCCTTTTCAAAATGGCTGCCATTCTGTGAGGGCGGAACTGTGGGGCCGCAGGGAAGGAGCCAGACCTTATTCAAAATGGCTGCCAGTTTGGGGGTGGAGGGCATCAAAGGAAAGAGAGGCCGATCAAAATGGCCACCGGTTGATGGGCGGGGGTAGGGAGAAGGAGCTGGGCAAAATTTAAAATGCCATAACAACCTGGATGTGTGGGGGCCCTGTCGGGTGTATTTTATTCCCCCCCCCCCCCTTTTTTTTTTTGCAGGCTTCGGGTGGGCCTTGGTCTTCACGCCCTCCGTGGCCTCGGTGGCCCGTTACTTCAAGAAGCGCCGGACGTTCGCCACGGGCTTGGCCTTCACGGGCGTGGGCCTGTCCTCCTTCGCCTTCTCCCCGCTCTTCCAGTTCCTTGTGGACACCTACGCCTGGCGGGGGGCCCTCCTGGTGGTGG
This sequence comes from Platysternon megacephalum, assembly GCA_003942145.1. NCBI lineage: Eukaryota > Metazoa > Chordata > Testudines > Platysternidae > Platysternon > Platysternon megacephalum. The sequence goes on from QXTE01001009.1 coordinate 13,556, forward strand.
CCGGCATGTCCTTCAACCTGGTGGTGTGCGGAGCCCTCATCCGTCCCCTGACCCTCAAGGAGGACCTGGCCGACCCCGGCGGGAGCTGCCTGGGGAAGCTTTCCACCCTCTTTGGCCTGCCTTTGCTGTCTCACTGGCCCTTCATGAGGTTCGTCCTGGCCGTGACCTTGATCAACACCGGCTACTTCATTCCCTACGTCCACTTGGTGGCCCGAGCCCGGGAGCTGGGCTTTGACGAGTACCAGGCCGCCTTCCTCATGTCTGTGGCGGCCGTGGCCGACCTGTGTGGCCGCCTCCTCTCGGGTTGGCTGGCCGACTGCCGGGCTTTCCGCCTCGGCCACATCTTGGTGGCCTGGACCTCCCTGACTGGCATCTCCTTGGCGCTGGTGCCTCTGGGGCGCGGCTACCCGTTGCTGATGGCCATCGGCGTCTGCTACGGGTTCTTCTCCGGGGCGCTCACCCCCGTGGTCTTTTCCATCCTGCCGGAAATCGTGGGCATCGGGCGGATTTTCGGCTCGATGGGGCTGCTGCAGATGATGGAGAGCATCGGCGGGCTTCTGGGAGCGCCGTTCTCGGGTAGATCGCCGCTGGCTTCCTTCTCCTCCCGTTCAATTAATTGGAAACGAGCTCCTCCCTCCCCTCCAGTAAATCAATCCCCAACCCTGCCCTTTTCCCCGTAACCTTAAGTCCTAGTCTTGGTCCTTCTTGGAACCAAGACTCCTGGTCCCCACCCTGGTCTTGGGACCAGCGGTTGACATGTGAACATCATCCTGCTTGGGATTAGCTGCCCTCCAACCCCATTTGGTAGCCCCTGGAGACAGGCCCAGAGGTGGGGATAGAACCCAGCAGTCCTGACGCCCAGTTCCCCCTGCTCCAACCACCTGGACCCCAGAAGCTTCTTGTGACCTCATTCTGGGTCACCCTAGGTTTTGATCTAAGTCACCGTGGGTTCTTATGGTGGTGTAGGTCACCTCCATGTTCTAGTTTGCCCTACGTTCTCTGGATGTTGTTCTAGGTCACCCTGGGTTCTTATGGCATTCTAGGTCACCTCCATGTTCTAGTTTGCCCTACGTTCTCTGGATATTGTTCTAGGTCACCCTGGGTTCTTATGGCATTCTAGGTCACCTCCATGTTCTAGTTTGCCCTACGTTCTCTGGATATTGTTCTAGGTCACCTTGGGTTCATGTGACATTCTAGGTCACCTTTATGTTCTAGGTAGCCCTGTGCTCTCTGGATGTTGTTCTAGGTCACCTTGGGTTCATGTGACATTCTAGGTCACCTCCATGTTCTAGGTTGCCCTGTGCGCGCTGAATGTTGTTCTAGATCACACATGGCTCTTGTGCCATTCTCAATCGCCTTCATGTTCTAGGTTGCCCTATGTTCTCTGGCTATTGTTCTAGCTCGCCCTGGGTTTTCCTGCTGTTGCTCTAGATGACTCTGTCTTTTCTCTGTTCCAGGTTGGTTGCGGGACATAACTGGGAACTACACGGCCTCTTTCTTGGCAGCTGGGGCTTTCCTCTTGGCCGGGAGCCTGGTTTTGGTCACCCTGCCCAACTTCTTCTCCTGTCTGGGCTCCTCCTCTCCTGCCTGCCGGGGCACCCAGGTGGAGGCCGGGGCGGAGCCGGCCCCGTTGACACCGGCCTCTGGGGAACATTCCTCCCAGGACAGAGATTGGCCAGCCAGAAGCCAAGATCTCAGGGAGCCGGCGTGACTGCAAGGGGGTGGGTGAAGGGGGGGAACCAAGGAGGGACGGCTCCACCCCCCACGCACAGTTCTGTTGGGGCCCTTCAATCCATTATCGCAGCCTGAGGCTTCTCCTCCCCTCCCGGGGCCCAATCCCCTGTTTGTATCCTCTGATCCCTGGAGCGAACTCCTTCATCGGGACCATCACCAGGTTCAGGAAGGATTAATGTGGTAAATTTCAGTCTGGTGAGGGGTCCTAGGGCTTTGCCTGTCTTCCCACCAACACCCTCCTCAACATCTCTACCTAGAAGGATGCTCCTTCAAAAAATTAAGCCACTTCACTACCACCCTTGCCCTCCTGGATTCTCCTCCGGTGCCTCCCACGGGCTCTGGGCTCCGGCTCCAACCTCCCACAGGCCAGCTGGAAGCCTAGGGCCTGTTGTGGAAGTCCATAATACGGGGAGGACGCTGAGGAAGGGGGGAGACCCCAGCGAGGAGCAGAAATGGGATCTAGAGTCTGGGTCTAACGCAAAGAACATTTTTATACAGGGGGAGGGGGATCGGGCTGCTGCGTTCATTTGGGGAAACACGGCACCGACCCACCGAGGGCAAACGGGAAGTAAAAGGCCCCCTCCCGTAATATCTTGGGCAGCAGGCCCCTGCCTCAGTTTCCCCACTTGCTGCTGGGAATGGCTGGCAGGAAACGGACACCCAGCTTTGCACCCCACGCCGGGGGTGTTAGTGATGTCCCAGAGCCCAGAAATGCAGTTACCCGGTGTAAAGCCCCCCCCCCCCCCGGATTTATGGATTTTGTGCTGCTAGATGTGTCATTAGATGGGTGTGGCTGGGGAAGGGAAGGGGGGGGGGTCTCATCGGGCATCGTTTACCCTCCAAAATGTAGGATTTGGTGATTTAAAAGGGGGGAGGGGGTTGTTTAGCGAAACGACAATTTTGAGGGGGGACAAAAGCGGCGGTTTCGAGTGCCACCTTTTCTGGAACAGCTGCGTTCGGGGGGGGGGGAATTAAAACCAGCCAATTCCTCTGGCGGGCGTCCGAGTTCATGGTCCCCTAACCAGCGCGGGAGAGGAAGGGGCCCAAGCGGACATGACATGCCGAAATGCCGCCGAGAAGGAGCGTCAGCCAGAGGCGTCACCGGCGAAAATCCGCCGCATTTCGGCAGCGACGCCTCTGGATGCTGCTGGTTTCCAGCGGATGCTCGTCTGCCGGCCAGTACGCGCGGGCACCACGTTGGGGACCCCTGTATTAGAGTATATTTTGGCTGTAACACAGGGGACCTGCAGGCCACACCCCGTATGCTGAGCTAAAGAGAAGTTATCCTCCATACGTTTGGGACTTTTCCCCTAGATAGATGGTGATAAAACATAAGGTCCGTATAGGGCTGCGACCTTTAACATGGAGGATGCGTTAAAGCAGATGGGGTTTCCTAAATTCAGAACCTTTTAAACTTAAACAGGTACGCCACAACGTGGTGTGACGGAGTCATAGAAGATCAGGGTTGGAAGGGACCTCAGGAGGTCATCTAGTCCAACCCCCTGCTCAAAGCAGGACAGGCATGTGAGGCTGACTGTCCTATACTAATACTGTGTGTGCCTCAGTTTCCCTGAGTGCTGCACCAATGCCTGGGTGGTGGGTGTGATGGGTTCCCCCTCCCCGGAACTGGGGTACCCGCCTGACCTACCAGCCGGGGCTCCCTTCCCTGTGACAAGCTACAGACACGCTCCTGGTCTCACACTTTCACCAGGTAGGGACACACCCAGCGGTGGTAACTTTCTGCCCAGCTAAGGAAGCGCCTAGATCCTCAAGGGCACCCGCCCACTCTGGAGGGTCAGCCCAAAATCGTACCGTCTTCTGCTGCACAGGGAAGTGTACAGGGGACGCTCATGAAATTCGCCCCCTCTCTCAATGTGGACAGGAAATATACACACGTTGCTGCCCCTTGTTGTGACTCCCACCGACTGGTTTTAGACAAAACAAAAACAAGTTGATTAATTACAGAAGATAGATGTGAAGTGATTCTAAGGGCTAGCAAACAGATCAACCCCTTCTCCTCCGGTTCAGTCCTTGTTTCTCCGGTGTTTTCAGGTATTGGGCTGGGAGTCAGTGAAGAATAAATATGATGATGTTACTCCCCTGCCTTTAATAGCTTTTGCATCAGTAGGGGAATCGCCGGCAGATCGAGGGACGTGATTATTCCCCTCTATTCGGCACTGGTGAGGCCACACCTGGAGTATTGCGTCCAGTTTTGGGCCCCACACTACAAGAAGGATGTGGACAAATTGCAGAGAGTCCAGCGGAGGGCAACGAAAATGATCACGGGGCTGGGGCACATGACTTACGAGGAGAGGCTGAGGGAACTGGGGTTATTTAGTCTGCAGAAGAGAAGAGTGAGGGGGGATTTGATAGCAGCCTTCAGCTGAAGGGGGGGATCCAAAGAGGATGGAGCTCGGCTGTTCTCAGATGACAGAACAAGGAGCAATGGTCTCAAGTTGCAGTGGGGGAGGTCTAGGTTGGATATTAGGAAACACTAAAATAATAATAAAATAATATATGGAGATATACCTATCTCATAGAACTGGAAGGGACCCTGAAAGGTCATCCAGTCCAGCCCTCTGCCTTCACTAGCAGGACCAAGTACTGATTTTGCCCCAGATCCCTAAGTGGCCCCCTCAAGGATTGAACTCACAACCCTGGGTTTAGCAGGCCAAAAGCACTGGAATGGGTCCCCTAGGGAGGTGGTAGAATCTCCATCCTTGGAGGCTTGACAAAGCCCTGGCTGGGATGATTTAGTTGGGATTAGGTCCTGCTTTGAGCAGGGGGTTGGACTAGATACCTCCTGAGGTCTCTTCCAACCCTAATCTTCGATGATAGGGCGAGAACCCTTTGTCTCCAACTTTTTAGCTCTCACGCTGGTCAGTGGAAAAACACTGGTATTCTCTGATGGAGTCCGGTACCGGGTGATTGGTTGCATGCCCCTGTAGGGCCATAACCTCCATGAGTCAGAGGTTGGTTGTAGTGTCTCCAAGAAGGCTCCCCGGTGGGAGATTAGCATCTTCTAAGACCTACTGTTTTCTCCAATGGCCCTTCCCAGAATGCAATCTAGACTGATTGCATTCTGCCTAGTGGGCATTCCCCAGATGCAAACACATTTGTAATAGATGCATGGACAATATTCCTAACTTCAGATACTGAAATGGTACGTGCATACAAATTGGATAATCATATTCACAGAATCACAACCTTTCCTATGACGTCTCCCATCATCGATCCTGGGAAGCAAGACAAAGAAAAGGAGGAGGAGCAACGGGAGGTGTCTGAGGTCGGGTCGCTGGAAGCTGGGCAGTCTTCAGTTTGGGACAGGAAGAGGGGGAGTCCAGGGTGTCTGGGCCGGGATGGATTTGGCTGAAAGTCACTGATTTCTGTGCTAACAAGTTCTGTTCTGCGCTGTGTTCCTGTCGACTAATAAACCTCCTGTTTTACCGGCTGGCTGAGAGTCACGTCTGACTGCGGAGTTGGGATGCAGGGCCCTCTGGCTTCCCCAGGAATCCCGCCTGGGCGGACTCGCTGCGGGAAGCGCACGGTGGGGCAGGGGATGCTGAATGCTCCGAGGTCAGACCCAGGAAGGTTGACGCTGTGTGAGCTTCTTGCTCCTCACAGAGAGGAGACTCCCCCAGAGTCCTGACTGGCGTCGTAGGGAGCGGTTTCAGAGCATCGCCCCGGTAATTCCATGACAACTGGTGGCAGCGGTGGGATAAACTGCACCCCGTGGTCGGAGCATCCTGCAGTAAGTGACTGGGGAGCAGTAAAACGAAGGGGGATTAGCCGGCGTGCTGACGGCTCAGAGAGGTGCGGTTCCAGGAGGCGGAGGAGCCTACGGCTTAACCCCGAGAGAGAGTGGACCCCCCGAGAAGGGCTGTCGGTTCTTCCCAGGGACCGTGGGGAGCTGAGAAACCACAGGCCTGTGAGTCCGTGACCACTTGGGAACAGCGAGGAGATGGCCTATAACCGTCTCCTGAAGAAGGACGTTGCAGAGCTGTGCAGAGATCCACCTCCCCGACCAGCAGGGGATCTTCACGGCCCTCGGGGGAGCCGAAACGGGAAGAGCTGAAGGAGAGGGAGAGACAGAGGCAGCACGAACGGGCGATGGCGGAGCTGAGAGGCAGCTGGGGCGAGTGGGGATAGGGAACTCCGATATAAAAATTGCTGCCCCCGTTTAAGGAAGGGGAGGACATAGACGCCTTCCTCGCTGTGATCCAGGGTGACCCTGCAGCCAGGCTCCGGTATCTCACCCCCTTACCGGGTCCCAAGGCCGTAGAGAGGTTCGGGCAGCTGGACGGGGTGGAAGCCGGGGCCGACGAACCGTCCAAACGGGCCCCGTTGCTGGAGTTTGAGGCGTATGGGGAGGGAAAAGGTTCTGGCGTATGGAGAAGACATATGCGGGGAGGGATAGCTCAGTGGTTTAAGCATTGGCCTGCTAAACCCAGGGTTGTGAGTTCAATCCTTCAGGGGGGCCACTTAGGGATCTGGGGCAAAATTGGTCCTGCTAGTGAAGGCAGGGGGCTGGACTCGATGACCTTTCGGGGTCCCTTCCAGCTCTATGAGATAGGTATATCTCCATATATTATATTAAAAGACCCCCCCCCGGGGAGGATCTACCTGGAAGTGACCATGCTGATGGGGAAATACACGGGGCCAGGGCCCAGACCAGGGCAGAGGTGTTGGAGTGGATGGGACTGGAGCTCTGACCTGAGGAGGTGGCTGGTGGAGAAGAGGCCGAAGGACCCTGCAGGGCGGCTGGCTCGCGAGTTTGCAGACAGCAGGGCGGGATCTGGAATGCAATCCCAGGGGGCACAAAAGGGGAGTCACCCAGGGCCCCCCCCCCAAAAGGGGGGCTCGGATAAACCCCTCCCGAGGGGGACCACCGATGCCCGAGCTGACCAACGGGACCTGAGGTGCCATTACTGCGGCCAGAGATGGGCCACAAACTTAGGAGAAGCAAACCCGGGGCCCTCAAAGAGTTAACTGGGTGGGAGCCCACCTGGAGGAAGGACAGGTGTGGGTGGTGGCTTAGCAATGACTCAGGAGGGAGGAATCTCCGGGGCCGGCTGGATGCTCCGGTTCCAGGGCGCTCAGTCTACAGGGTGCCTCGTTCCCCCCGGAGGTTGGCTGGGAAGACGTGTCCAGAGGTGACGCTGGCCCGGCCCGAGGTGGTGGCCCCAGACTTACCTGGGCGTGTGCGCGACCCCGGTTAAGGTAACCAGGGTATGTCTGAAATGCGGGGGGGGGGGGCAAGGCGGGCCCCAAAGATGTTGGGGTGCCCCATCAGTGGCCAACCGAGGTGACCGGAGCACCCTAGTCATCCCCCATAGCCAGATCCAGCGAGGGGCACTCTGCCCTGACACCGGGGGGGGGGACCCTACCCCGGTGGGAAGGGAGCCCCCAGGGACAGGGATTATCGCCTCGCAGGTCCCCGTCCCTTCCC
>QXTE01001009.1:23004-37314 GCA_003942145.1 Platysternon megacephalum
CTTCGGATCCGGGTGCCCGACTGATCACCCCTCGGAGGCTCTGTGAGTTCCTGGTCCGGCCTCTGTGCCTCATGAGGGCACCTGCCCAACTTGTGGCCCAGTTCCTCAAGGGGACGGGGAGTTTTGCCCTGGCGTCTATTGACGATCTCTGTGTTTTTAGCCAGCCCTGGGAGGACCACGTGTCCCAGGGGGCTGGGCCGGCTCTGGGATGCAGGCCTGGCTATAAAAGCCGGAGCCGGCCAAGGTGGAGGCGACTGGAGATTGGCCCGTTCCCCAGACTAAGAACTGGGTCCGGGGCGTTATTGGGATGCCGGGGCGCTACCGGAGGTCCGCCATGGCCGCCCCCATCACTGAGCTAGGCAAGAAGGGGAAGCCAGCCAAGCTGTGCTCCGAAGGAGGATCTGGTCAGGGGCCCGGTGCTGGGAAACCCGGACTTTATGGTGATCACGGACGCCCCAGACGCGGGGCCGATGCACGTTCACGAGACGGGGGGAGAGACACCCCAGCGGGTACCTGGGCAAGAAGCTGCTCCCCCGGGGAGCCGAACGACGCGGCCATCGAGGGGGAACGCCTGGCCCCGCGCTGGGGCCTTAAAAAGCGGCAGCCGGATCTGTTTGGGCGGCGCTTCAGCGTGTGCACGGACCACTCGCCCTTGACGTGGCTACGCCAGATGAAAACCCCCCCTCAACCCACCAGCCCCCCCCTCCAACCCACCAGCCCCCCCCTCCCCTCCCCTCCCCTCCCCTCCCTTCCCCTCCCAGAGCTGGGGAGAGAACCCAGGAGTCCTGGCTCCGAGCCCCCCCTGCTCTAACCCACCAGCCCCCACTCCCCTCCCAGAGCTGGGGAGAGAACCCAGGAGTCCTGGCTCCCAGCCCCCCCTGCTCTAACCCACCAGCCCCCACTCCCCTCCCAGAGCNATTCAAATTCTGGCGACCCATCCTTTGAGAACCGCTGCCTTACAGCGAAGCGGGAGGGGGAAGGAGCCGGTGGCCTGGCTGGGCGGTGGGGGAGGGAATTCTTGAGGACACAAAGTGGACTTTGCCCCCCCCCACTTGCCGTGTGATCCGAGTCCCCCCCCCCCCCTCGGACACGGCCTGCAGCCCCCGGCCCCCAGCCTGTCCCGGGCCTCCCAGAGTTCAGCGCAGACCCAGAGGTAGCTGGGAGCCAGGACGCCTGGGTTCTCTCCCCGGCGCTGGGAGGAGAGTGGGGGCTGGTGGTTGGAGCAGGGGGGGCTGGGAGCCAGGACTCCTGGGTTCTCCCCCCGGCTCTGGGAGGGGAGTGGGGGCTGGTGGTTTAGAGCTGGGGGGGCCGGGAGGCAGGACTCCTGGGTTCTCTCCCCAGCTCTGGGAGGGGAGGGGGGGCTGGTGGGTTAGAGCAGTGGGGGCTGGGAGCCAGGACTCCTGGGTTCTCTCCCCGGCACTGGGAGGGGAGTGGGAGTGGGAGTGGGAGTGGGGGTGGGTGGGTTAGAGCAGGGGGGGCTGGGAGCCAGGACTCCTGGGTCCGGGCCCTGGCCCCGGCGGGGGAGGTGGGGGGGGCGGGGGTGTGGGCGCTGGGCGTGGGGGGTGGGGCGGGGCGCGCTGGGTGGGGGGTTGGGGGTGGGGGGGGGGGGGCTGGTGGGTTAGGGGAGGCGGGCTGGGAGCCAGGGCTCCGGGGGGGGGGGGGGGGGAGTGGTGAGAGCAGGGGGGGCACTGGGAGCCAGGACTGCTGGGTTCTCTCCCTGGCTCTGGGAGGGGAGAGGGAGCTGGTGGGTTAGAGCAGGGGGGGCTGGGGGGCAGGCCGGCTGGGTCCCGCCCCCGGCCTGGGGGGGGGGGGGGCTGGTGGGTTAGGGCAGGGGGAGCTGGAAGCCAGGACTCCGGGAGGGGCGCGGTGGGTGGGGGCGGGGGGGTGAGAGGAGGCGGGGTGGGGGCCAGGGCTCCTGGGTTCTCCCCGGCTCTGGGAGGGGAGTGGGATCTGGTGGGGTAGAGCAGGGGGGGCTGGAAGCCAGGACTCCAGGGTTCTCTCCCCAGCTCTTGGAGGGGAGTGGGGGTGGGTGGGTTAGGGGGGGGGGGGGGGCCGGGCGGCAGGACTCCTGGGTTCGCTCCCTGGCTCTGGGGGGGGGGAGGGGGGTGGGATCGGGGGGGTTAGAGCGGGGGGAGCTGGAAGCGAGGGCTCCAGGAGGGGAGTGGGGCGCACTGGGGAGAGCAGGGGGGGCACTGGGAGCCAGGACTGCTGGGTTCTCTCCCTGGCTCTGGGTGGGGAGTGGGGGCCGGTGGGTTAGGGCGGGGGGGGCTGGAAGCCAGGGCTCCGGGGGGGGGGGGGGAGTGGTGAGAGCAGGGGGGGGGCTGGGAGCCAGGCCTCCTGGGTTCTCTCCCCAGCTCTGGGAGGGGAGAGGGGGCTGGTGGGTTAGAGCAGGGGGAGCTGGAAGCCAGGACTCCAGGAGGGGAGTGGGGTGTAGTGGTGAGAGCAGGGGGGGCGCTGGGAGCCAGGACTCCTGCATTGTGTTGTCAGCTGTGCTGGTGATTTGCTGTCTGGAGCCTTTGTCTCCCTGTGCCTCAGTTTCCCCAGCTGCGGCTCAGGAATCGAGGACTAGATCACCAGAGAACCCGCAGCATAAAAGTTCATGGACTGACCCTCGTCTCTTTCCCTTCAGCTGGTTTGTTTTTCCACCCCCCCGCCCCCCGACTTCTGATCTCCCATCTCCAGGGAAGAGCGACGGGGTACCCCATGGCAGATCCCACACGCCCTGAGCCCCCCGACGGGGGCTGGGGCTGGATGGTGGTGCTGGCCGGCTTCCTCCAGTCGGCGCTGGTTTTCGGGGTGATCCGCTCCTTCGGCGTCTTCTTCATGGAGTTTGTGGGGTACTTCGGCGAGCTGGCGGGACGTGTCTCCTGGGTGACCTCCATCGGGATCGCGGTGCTGCAGCTAGGGGGTGAGTGAGGGACGCCGGTGGCGGGGGGGGAAGGGGGCTAAGATCTCAGGCCCAGAAGTGGAGTAGCCGGGAGACCCCCTCCCCCCACCCACCGCTCCCCAAAGCGCCCCCGAGCCCCCCCCCCATAGCCCACTCCTCCCCCAGACTCAGCTGCATCGCAGGTTAACAACGTGCTGAGATGCGGCCAACCGGTGTCTCTCTGCCGCCCCCTGCAGGTCCGGTGGGCAGCGCCCTCAGCACGCAATACGGCGCGCGCCCCGTGGTGATGGCCGGGGGTGTCCTCTCGGGGCTGGGCATGCTCCTGGCGTCCTTCGCCACCAGCCTCACCCACCTGTACCTGAGCATCGGGCTGCTCTCAGGTAGGTCCCGTCCTGAGCCCCTCCCCTGCCTCAGTGCCTTCTGGGAGTATCCTCGCTCAACGCAAGGGCTTCTGGGTAACCCAGTGCACTATGGTCTAGTTATAGTTGCCCAGAGGAGTTCCTGGGGGGCGGAGGGGGGGTGTCTCTTTTCGGGTTCTCCAGCCATTCCTCCTCCCAGACGGGTCCTAGACATTAAGACCAAGAGTTGACCATCCCTCCTGCCTACTCCTCCTTCCAGCCCATAGCTGGTGGTTGAGCTAAACCGTGGCACGCTACGCAGTGGAAAATCCCCCCCCACACACCCACACCTCCCAGGGCCCTGGTTCTTGAGCCGTGTGGCGCTCATGGCCCGGACTCTGCTGCCCCTTCCGAGATCTAGAACCCTCTGCCCTGGATCATCCATCGTTGCTCTAGCCCAGATCTCCACGCTCACGAGCGTGGCCTAGATCGTCGCTAGCCCAATTTCCCGCCTAGCTCAGGGGAGTCCATTTCACCCAGTTCCTTCCCCGCCCCAGCTCCAGCGAGCTGGAGAGAGGACAGAGCAATGATCTAGAACCCAGCACTGTGGCCGCCGACACCTAGAACCCCCCACTCGCAGGCCTCACCAGGAGTTCCCCCCGACATCCCAGACCCAGCCAGCACGGCTTGAGATGATGTGTCTCTAATTGCTAACGACCCTCCCACCCCTACCCCAGACGCTAAAGGGCTAGACCCCCCCCTAGACAATGGCTCTTTCTCCCCGTCATGTCCCGCAGCCAATCTAGAACATACAATGCTTTGGGTTACCTAGAACATACGTCATGTGTCACCTAGACCCCAGAGTATCTAATTGTTTAGACATCCTAGAACATACAATGCTTTGGGTTACCTAGAACATACAGCATGTGTCACCTAGACCCCAGAGTATGTAATTGTTTAGACATCCTAGAACATACAATGCTTTGGGTTACCTAGAACATACAGCATGTGTCACCTAGACCCCAGAGTATCTAATTGTTTAGACATCCTAGAACATACAATGCTTTGGGTTACCTAGAACATACAGCATGTGTCACCCCAGAGTATCTAATTGTTTAGACATCCTAGAACATACAATGCTTTGCGTTATCTAGAATGCTCCATTCAGCCCGGTGTTCCACCTGCCCCACCCCCAGATCAGACCCACCCTTCCTGGTTTTGGTCACCTGTTCACTTTCCTTCCCCCTCCCCCCCCCCCCCCCCCCCCCCCCCCCCCCCCCTCCCTGTTTTTGTCCCCTTTTCCCCTTCCCTCCCCCCCCCCCCCCCCCCCCCCCGCAGGGCTGGGCTGGGCCTTGGTCTTCACCCCTTCCGTGGCTTCCGTGGCCCGGTACTTCTCCAAGCGGCGGAGCTTCGCCACGGGCCTGGCCGTCTCGGGGGCAGGCCTGGCCTCCTTCGCCTTCTCCCCACTCTTCCAGCTGCTGGTGGACACCTACGCCTGGCGGGGGGCCCTCCTGGTGGTGGCCGGCATCTCCTTCAACCTGGTGGCTGCCGGGGCCCTGCTGCGGCCGTTAAAGCCGGAGGGTAACAAGGCGTCCGCGCCTAACAAGGCGTCCCTCTGCCAGCCACGCCTGGTCTGCCACAGCCCCTTCGTCCTGTTCGCTGCGGCCTTCGTCCTGGTGGACGCCGGCTACTACGTACCCTACGTCCACCTGGTGCCCCACGCCCGGGAGCTGGGCTTCGACGAATACCGAGCCGCCTTCCTTCTGTCCTCGGCCGCCGTGGCCGACCTGTGCGGCCGCCTGGCGGGCGGCTGGCTGGCCGACCGCGTCGCCGTCCGCCTGGTCCACAGCCTGACCCTCTGGACCGTCCTGACGGGCCTCTCCATGGTGCTGCTGCCGCTGGGTGAGAGCTACTCCCTCCTGATGGGCCTCGGCATCTGCTACGGCTTCTGCGCCGGCGCCCTGGTGCCCCTCCAGTTCTCCAGCATGGCGGAGATCGTGGGAACGGGGCGCATCATGGAGGGGATTGGGCTCATGCAAATGCTGGAAAGTGCTGGCTCCCTCGTGGGGGCTCCTCTGTCCGGTAAGGAACCAGGTTCTCTTTCCTACCATGCTGCCCCGTCCCTTTTGGAACCCCGTATTTGGGACGGTTGCTGCTAGGAGAAATTGAGGAAGGAGGCAGGTAAAAGCCTTTCCTGACAAGTGGTCCCAGGCAGCCCACCGTCCTTTGCCTGGTCTCTGCCACATCCCCAGGGGCTGGTAGGGGAACCCGGGCCTGCCCTCTACTCCGAGTTCCAGCTCACAGACTCTCCAGTCACTGCCCTACGTCCTGGCTTCCCCCTCTCCGGGGTTCGCCAGCCTCCCAATTCCCTCCTCCCCGGGAGCAACTATGGACTACCCTCTAGAGTCTCTACTTGGCCACCGTCACCTCTTCCAGTCTTGTGTGGGGTGGACATCCCCTCCCACGAGTTCTAAGCCTTTCTTGCATGAATTCATTGATCTAGCTTCATAGAGAGGGCTGTGGGGAGGGAGGGAAACAAGAAGGAAGGCGACCCATTAATTACAGGTAACCCCCGGAATTAAACCTTCCCCCAAAACAAGGTCCTGGCCTGGGACTCAGAAGACCTGGGTTCTAGTTGAACAACATGTTCTAGGTCACCCAAAACCTCCCATTGTCTAAATAGCCCTAAGAATATGGTCGAAAGGGGGTACCAATCTGGGGAGCTAGGCTGTGGCATTCTGGGTTCTAGGTAGCTCTAACAACTCCGAAAAGCCCTAATCATATGATCTAAAGATGACTCCAATCCTGAGAACTAAATTGTGGCATTCTGGGTTCTAAGGATGGGTTCTAGGTAGCCAATAAAACTCTGTGGGCCTATCTAGCCTGAAATCATGTAGGCTAATGCCTGATGTAGGCCAGGTAGCTAGAACATTATTAGTGATTGTTTTGATTACTTTAGACATAGGAGCCCTTGTCATGGACTGGAATTCGATTGTGCTAGGTGAAGTATAGAATCCAAAGATGGTCCCTCCCCCAAAGCCATTACCATCTAAGTATAAGACAAGAGACAAGAGCAGGATATATACAGAATATGGTGTTCTGAAGTCTAAGTATCACTGAAAATGTGTTTGAGATAATCCATGACTGTGGTCTGGATAGTCCCGTGAGACTGTCAAGCAGATATGTTCTAGGCTGTCCAAACCATCAGGCTTTGGGGTTCTAGGTAGCCCTTCCAGTACTTTCTAGGTAAACCATCACTTTGTACCTTCTAGTCTGTCTAGACAGTAAGTTGTGCTGCGATTTAGGTGATACGTACAGTATTTTCTAGATAATTCGTGCAGGATGTCTAGGCAATGAGGCATTTGGGGTTCTAGGTAATGCATATTGTACGCTCTAGATAAGTCAAAGCCGCATATGTTCTGGGATGTCTAGAGAATTAGATATTATGGGTTCCAGGTAACATGTAGTGCATTCTAGATCATGCAAATAATTGTATGTTCTAGGATGTCTACATAATTAGATACTCTGGGTTCTAGGTGACACATGCAGTATGCTCTCGGTAACCCAAAGCATTGTATGTTCTAGGTTGGCTGCGGGACATGACTGGGGACTACACAGCCTCTTTCATTGTAGCAGGGGCTTTCCTCCTTGCTGGAAGTTTCCTCCTTTTTGCCCTGCCAAATTATTTCTCCTGCCCCATGGACTCGACAACTGAGGAGGAGACCACCGGGGACCCCTGAGACTTTAGCTCCTGGGGGATTTGTCCCAGAGAGCCAGATCGGAAGTGAGAGGTCAGCAGGGGGCAGGAGCGTCGAGTATACGGATCCAGCCGATAGGTGTCTGCTTCTTCGCTGACCATCGTAAGACGGTTGGAGGAGGCCTAAGAGGCGGAAGGAGGGAGCTACCCAGTCCAGATTCACTCCTCTTTGAAAACTGGTGTCCAGAGCATCCTAGAACTTTCAGGCTAGAAAGGACCCCAATGGTCCCCTAGTCTGACCTTCTGCACGGCCCAGAGAACTCCAGCCCATATCTGGTGGTCGAGCGAGCGGGTAGGACACACGTGACGGAGAAGACGCCACCACTCTAGGGGGAATTGGCCCCGCTGGTTAATTGCCCTCCCCATGGAAAATTTGCCCTTGATTGGCCCAGCTAGTGAAGGTCGTCTCCTCCCCTTGACCGCGTTTCTCTGTCTGTCTGTGCGTAACGCGATCGCGGCCGGCCGCCCCGGCCAATCGGTTCCAAACATTCAGGGCACGTCCGAGGCATTAGTAGCTAGAACCCAGTTGATTTACGGGGAGAGTGGAAAACAAAGAAAGCGGGGGAGAGGGACGCACGGCGACTCGGCCAGCTCTGTAGAGCAGACCCCCACAGCTCTGGGAGGGTCCCTAGCCCACCCAACCGGTTATTGATGGCTTCCCCTGGAATTGCAAACCCTGAATGGCTGATCTCCCAGGCCATCGGGATTGGGTGGTTCCTCGTCCCCACCCCACCCCGTCGCCTCCTCTCAGAGAAGCTGAACAGACTCAGCTTTTTCCCTCTCGGGCTCGCTGGCCCCCCGCAAGTTGTGCCGGTAGCGCTTTTCCAAGGGGCTTTCGTGAGGCGTGCCCCCCCAGAACTGGCCGCAGCCTTCCAGCGAGGCCAGAGAGACGGGGGAGACGGCTCTGTGTCAGCCCAGCTCCAGAGAGATTTATACAAGGATCCCTCGCCCGGCGCTGAGATGCGGCCACCTCTGGGGCGGGGCGGCTGGTTACCCAGGGACCCCTCGCCCGGCGCTGAGATGCGGCCACCTCTGGGGCGGGGCGGCTGGTTACCCAGGGACCCCTCACCCGGCGCTGAGATGCGCCCACCTCTGGGGCGGGGCGGCTGGTTACCCAGGGACCCCTCGTCCGGCGCTGAGATGCAGCCACCTCTGGGGTGGGGGGGTGTTGTTATCTGGGGACGCCTCGCCTGGCGCTGAGATGCGGCCACCTCTGGGGCGGGGCGGCCGGTTACCCAGGGACCCCTCGCCCGGTGCTGAGATGCGGCCACCTCTGGGGCGGGGCGGCTGGTTACCCAGGGACCCCTCACCCGGCGCTGAGATGCGCCCACCTCTGGGGCGGGGCGGCTGGTTACCCAGGGACCCCTCGTCCGGCGCTGAGATGCAGCCACCTCTGGGGTGGGGGGGTGTTGTTATCTGGGGACGCCTCGCCTGGCGCTGAGATGCGGCCACCTCTGGGGCGGGGCGGCCGGTTACCCAGGGACCCCTCGCCCGGTGCTGAGATGCGGCCACATCTGGGGCGGGGCGGCTGGTTACCCAGGGACCCCTCGCCCGGTGCTGAGATGCAGCCACCTCTGGGGCGGGGCGGCTGGTTACCTGGGGACCCCTCGCCCGGTGCTGAGATGCAGCCACCTCTGGGGCAGGGCGGCCGGTTACCCAGGGACCCCTCGCCCGGCGTGGAGATGCGGCCACCTCTGGGGCAAGGCGGCTGGTTATCCAGGGACCCCTCGCCTGGTGCTGCCTCGCCCCAGAGGTGGCTGCATTTCAGTGCCGGGCGAGGGATCCTTATGTAACCAGCTGCCCCGCCCCAGAGGTGGTCGCATCTCAGCGCCGGGCGAGGGGTCCCTGGATAACCAGCCGCCCCCAGTTTTCTCCCACACCAACCAGGGGCCAGACTGATGGGGTTCATCGCCTAGCAACACATGGGGTGGGGGGAAGGGTGGGGCTGCCAGTAGACGCCTCCTCTCAGCTGCGGACTTTGCCTCACGATTCACTGATAAGAACGCCCAACCTTTGAGACCCGGGTTGCTGTCTGATGCCAGGCACCCTGCTGCTGCTTGCTGGGTCCCCCACCCAGAGGTTAACAGCCACCGGGTCATTCTGCTCGGTCACCCGGCGCTGGGATGCAGCCACCTCTGGGGTGAAGCACATTGACCAGCCCCACGGCCCGGCTGCACAGAGATCGCTCACCCAGCATCGAGGGGCTACCCCCTCTGGGGAGGAGCGAGGCAGCTGATTATGCCAGACTCACCTCCAGCGTGCTGCACTGAATCTTCATGGAGCCCCCCGTCCTCCCGGAGCCCCCCGACGGGGGCTGGGGCTGGCTGGTGGCACTGGCAGTCTTCCTGGAGTCGGGGCTGATTTTCGGGGTGATCCGCTCCTTCGGGGTCTTCTTCGTGGAGTTTGTGGGGCACTTCGGGGAGCTGGCGGGGCGCGTGTCCTGGGTGACGTCTATCACGATGGCCATCCTGCTGTTTGCTAGTGAGTATCGACTCTCTGGCCTTCTCCCTACCCCCTTTAACCAGAGGCGTCTCATCCCTCCCCCGGTGGGGCGGCTGGTTATCCAGGGACTGAGATGCGGCCACCTCTGGGGCGGGGCGGCTGTTTTTAACTGGGGTTCTCCCAACCCCGCTTTCTGCACCGTCCTCCAGGACAGGAGGGTGCTCTGAGCGGCACATACCGCCACTCCCCACCCCAGACTCAGCTGCATCGCAGGGTAACGGGGCCCGACCGGTATCCCTCTGCCGCCCCCTGCAGGTCCGGTGGGCACTGCCCTCAGCACCCAGTACAGCGCGCGCCCCGTGGTGATGGCCGGGGGCGTCCTCTCGGGGCTGGGCATGCTCCTGGCTTCCTTCGCCACCAGCCTCACCCACCTGTACCTGAGCATCGGGCTGCTCTCAGGTAGGTCCCGTCCTGAGCCCCTCCCCTGCCTCAGTGCCCTCTGGGAGTATCCTCGCTCAATGCAAGGGCTTCTGGGTAACCCAGTGCACTATGGGAGTCTAGCCCATTGCACAGGCCGCTTCCTGGGAGCAAGGCATTCTGGGTAAAACCTGGACAGAAGGATGCTGTGGGCTCGGGCGGTGAGGATTGACTGGCCCTTGGCTGTAGCTCAGAACCGTCTATAATGAAGGATCTGGAGAACCAGGCTTTAGAACAACAAACCCGGTTCTAGATCAGCCAACCCTGGTCCCAATCCCCGCGCAAGGAGGATCTAGAGCTTTCAGGCTCCAGCTGTCGCTATAACAACGGGCCGACCCCACCCGTCGAACTGTGAAATCTCTGCTCCACCCTCTCCTCCCCAGTAGCCTCTGGTGTTCGGATAACGCAGGGGAGGACGTGGGGTTTTTGGTGTGCGGGCAACGTGGGGGGAAGGAGGGCTGGGCATTTTGGGTCAAAACTGACACTTGTCAAAGTTTGCGGTGCATCGAAAAGTCTGAACCAATCTCAGCGTTGCATGTTCTGATTTCGAGCACGTTTGGAAAGAGAGTTGAAGGAAATTTGGACCTGACACAATGAGACTGTTCTAATTTTGGGGGAAGTTTTTCATGCCACACACACACAGACACACCCCCAACGTGATATCGACACGGATCCACCGACCATTTTGGTGTAATTCGAGCTGCATTTTCGCAGCTCCAATATGTTCTAGGTAGCACAAACAAGATTCACGATGGGTTCTAGGTTGGCTCAACATGGGCCATTCCAGATGCGTGACAGCTGTACAAGCTGTAGTTGACTCCAATTCCATATGTTCCAGGTAGCACAGACAGGATTCATGCCTAGTTCTAGGTTTGTCTTAACACAGTGTGCTCCGGATGCATCATAGCCCTCTAAGCTTTAGTCTACTCCAGCTCGATACGTTCTAGGTAGCACAAACAGGATTTGTGTTGGGTTCTAGGTTGGCTCAGCATGGTGCATTCTAGATGCATCCATACAAGCTGTAGTCAACTCCGACTCAAACCATTCTAGGTAGCACATTCTCCTGACTCGAAGCAGGAGAGCCCACCTATCCGGCCCCCGTAACCCCAGTTCCTCACCTCTCTTGCAGGCTTCGATGGCGCGCTAGTCTTTGCCCCTTCAGTGGCCACGCTTGCCCGTTACTTCAAATGACGCCGGGCGCTGGCCACCGCTGTGGCCTTCTCTGGACCCGGGCTGTGCTCACTGGCCTTCGCCCCCCTCTTCCAGTTCCTGGTGGACTCCTACGGCTGGCGCGGAGGGCTCATGATCGTGGCGGGCATGACCTTCCACCTCGTGGCATGTGGCGCCCTCCTCCGCCTGCTGGCCCAGGCAAAGGACTTGGCTCTGGCGCCAGCCCCACAGAGGTCATGGCTGGCGAAGCTGTCCTCTCTGTTGGGTTTGGCTTTGTTCTCCAGTCGGCCTTTCCTGAGCTTTGCCATGGCTGGCCTGTTGATGAATTTGGGCTATCTTGTCCCCTTTGCCCACCTCGTGCCCCACGCCCGCGAGATGGGCTTTGATGAATACCAGGCTGCCTGCCTTGTGTCCGTGATGGGTGCCACCGATCTGTGTGGCCGCCTGGTGGCTGGATGGATGGATGCCCGCAGGGTCTTCCGCCTCCTTCACAGCCTGACTCTCTGGACCCTCCTGACGGGCGTCACGCTGCTCCTGGTTCCCTTTGGGCACACCTACCCCATCCTGATGGGCATTGACATCTGCTATGGGTTCTTAGCCGGTGCCGTTATGCCACTGAAATTCTCCAGCCTGGTGGAAATCGTGGGGACTGGTCGGATCTTAGAAGCTACCGGGCTTGTAAACCTACTGGAGAGTTTTGGGGCTCTGGCTGGCCCCCCGTTATCTGGTAAGGTCTTGGAGTTTGCCTGTCTTCCCCTACTTTAAGCAGCAGGCACCTCCCGTCCCCTGACTGCTCATTCCATAGTCATGGATCAGCCAGTGTGAAGTGGCCAGGGATGTTCTGGTGCCGCACAAGAGGGAACCGGGTTGTAGGTGATCTCTTCAGTCTGGGTACCATTTCACCCACCCTCTAACCTTTGGGGTCACCGCTGGGGCCATGGTTTTGTCATTCACAGACCCCTACATTTGTATATTCTAGGTAGTGCTAGCGCTATGCCCTGTAGACAGCTCTAGAACCTGGCTTTCTGAGTGATCTGGAATGTTACATGCTTAGGTTCTAGGTAGTTCTAACCCTATGTGCTAGACTTGACTTCACATCCCAGCTGTCTAGATTATTTGAACACTAGAAGGGTTCAAGATAGCTCTAACCATATTGGTTAAGGACGACTCCAGTACTTGGTTTTCTGGATAGTTCAAACACTATATTCCCTAGGTTCTAGGTAGCTCTAACCCTGTCGGTCATGGGCATCTCCTGATTCCAGCTTTCTAGGCAACTGGAATACTATCAGCTCTGCGTTCTAGGTGGACTTGTGTTTTCCATGGAGTCCTAAACCTATAACCTGCACATAACTCCAGCCTCAAACTCTCTTGGGGACTACTCCAGCCTATGTTCTAGAAATCACAACCTTGCTGGGTTGTGAATAGCCCATAGCCTCCATTGTTCTGGCTGACTTTACCCACGGGAGTTTAGACGCAATTCCAATCTTGCGGCATTTTAGATACCTACCATTGGGTTCTGGGTAGCCATAACTAGCTGAATCCTAGGCAGCGCCAACCGAATGAGCTATAGTCAACTCCAGCTTAATATGTCCTAGGTAGCACAAATATGACGCTTTCTGGGTTCTAGGTAGGCTTAACATGCTGTGTTCTAGATGCATCATAATCACATAAGATGTAGTATATTCAGACTCAGCACGTTCTAGGTAACACAAGTATGCATGCTGGGTTCTAGAATGGCATAACATGGTGTGTTCTAGATGCATCACACCATATAAACTATAGTCCACTCCAACTCAGTACATTGTAGGTATCACAAAATGACGCACGCTGGGTTCTAGGTACCCCTAATATTGGTATAACTCATGTTCTTTTGTGTTCTAGGTTTCCTAAGGGATGTGACCGGCAGCTACACAGGCTCTTTCATTGCATCTGGGACTTTCCTCATGGCGGGAGGCCTGGTCCTCTTTACGGTGCCAAACTTTTGCTCCTGTTCCACTGCTTCTCCTCCCAAACAGTCAGGTGACCCAGAGGATGCTGGGAATTTAACCCAGCAGAATGGAGACCACCCCTTTGACGGGAGAACCTCGTCTGCCTGCTGAGAATGGAAAATAGCAGTTGCTTTCCATCCAACAAGACAGAGGAGACATGGGAACCGCGGGCGCTGAGCTCTGGGAACGTCCCAAGACAACTGTCCACCCTTAAATCAGGACAATAACGTCCTAGAGAGGAGAGAGATGAAGTGACATTGGAAATGGGGGAGGAGGGTAATCACAGCAAGCTAGATTCTGAGCTCAGTTCCAGTGGTCTAAATCCAGAGTAACTCCAGTTCAGTTAATGGTGTAAATCCAGAGTGGCTCCAGTTCGGTCAATGGTATAAGGACCAGACTCTGAGCTCAGTGATGTTAGTGAAAATCCAGAGTTCAGTGTAAGGGCCAGATTCGCATCTCAGTTCCACTGGTGTAAATCCAGAGCCACTCCAATTCACTCAATGGTGTAAATCCAAAGTCACTCCAGATCAATAAAAGCTATAAGGACCAGACTTTTATCTCAATTCCACCGGTGTAAATCCACAGTCGCTGCAGTGCAAAAAGGGCCAGATACTGAGCTCAGTGTGAATCCCGAGCCACTCCAATTCACTCAACGGTGTAAATCCAGAGTGACTCCAGTTCAGTCACTAGTTTAAATCCAGAGTCACTCCAGTCCCTTCTGAGAGGGTTACGCCATTTTTACACCTCAAGTCCGCGCTTCCTCCGGCTGAGAGTGTGTGGACCCGCCTGAAAAAACACAGCGCGTAGTAGGCACCAGGTTCACCCTGCCAGCCGAGCCTGCGGCTGACCCCAGAGGGCCTTTCGAAGCTTCAGCTCTATTTCTTATCCGCACCCACCCAACTCCACCCGCCCTTATCTCGGGGCCCCAGGCCCATGGGCAAGCCGGGCAGACGTGACCCTTGGAGGGTAGAGACAGGGAGGTGGCGAGGAGCCAGGCTGGACTCCCGCGTGCGCTTTTGGGGTGCGCGGCTGAAAGAGGCTACGGAGACGTTGATCACAGGGCTGGACAAAAAATAGCTTTTCAAGGAAGGAGAGTGGGGCGGTGGGGTCTGGAGAGGAGTCAGGACTCCTGGGTTCTCTCCCCAGTTCTGGGAGGGGAGTGGGGGCTGGTGGGTGAGAGCAGGGGCGGCTGGGAGCCAGGACTCCTGGGTTCTCTCCCCGGCTCTGGGAGGGGAGGGGGGGCTGGTGGGT